>JADDOH010014534.1:0-26897 GCA_016648135.1 Agrypnia vestita | reverse complement strand
CTTATTTATATTTTTAATTTTTATACTCATATTTTAATGCTTATACCCGATACTTTCACTGCTTATATATGTAGTTTATATTTATATTTTACTGCTTACACCTGATATTGTTGTGTATACCTACTTCTTTCTTTATTATATATAGAAAGAAGTATATAAAACAATATGTAAAAGCCTATAAAGTGCGTAAACAAATAAATAATAAAATATTTATTTTTACATATAAGCACAAGTAGCGGTTTTACTTTCACCTAAACTATATTCCTTCGAACTTCTGTAAATTTTAAAAATTAACGTAATAAAAATAGCCAACGATAGTCGCGTAACGAAGTTGATGCGTCAACTAGTTGACGAATTCAACTAGTTGATCGTCTCGTCGATGGACGGACGTGGACGACCCATCCCTAGTACCTACTAGCGATGGGTCGTCGACATATCTATCGTCGACGAAACGAAACCGTCCATTTCCATCCATCGACGAGTCGATCAACTATTTGAATTCGTCAACTATAGTTGGATTCGTCAACTAGTTGACGCGTCAACTTTATTATGCGGACGTTCTACGGAACGATGTGTCTACGGCTCGACGCTGCTCGACGGCTCGACCGTTGGCTGTTTTTATTACGTTACTTTTTAAAATTTAAAGAAGTTCAAAGAAATATAGTTTCGGGGAAAGTAAAACCGCTAAAATTAAATTTTACCATCCCTTTTCAGGTAGATTTAAGAAGTCGAGATCGATCGAATAAAATATTGATCTTAGAAAAATATCTAGCCGGCCTTTTCGACTGTTAATTAATAATAGTTTCGTCGTATAAAATAAAAATTCCAAAGATTGTTAACCCATAGATAACCTAGAAATTTTGCAGCCCCTTCAAAAATAACTGAGTAGATAAAAGCTGATATTTTTTTCAAAAGAGTGTAGTTGTTTCATTAAATTCCTAATTCTATGACATAAATTTAAATTATCCAAATGCGTACTTTTTCCAATGATGTATCTATACAAAAGAAAATTGGTAAAGTGTAAAATAATTAAACAGAATTGTTTTATTTTATACTGCGTAAAATTGGGATTTCACCGAAACGTCGCACAATGCAAGTAAAAAATAATTTAGCAAAATTATTTTGTGGTGACATAATTATAATTTATATAAATTAACTTTGTAAACACCACTTTTTTATTGAAAAAAATTCAACATATTTCGAAGCCAATAGCTTCTTCGTCTAAAAAAAAGTAACCCATAAAAACCAAGTTTTTATTATACTCCCTTTCATTGTAAAATATAACAACAATTAAAGACGAATTAAAATATATAACATAACACTAAACTTACAGTAATTTAATATATTTCTAAAATGTCAGATGAGCTTTGATAAGACACTTCATGCTTTGAAGATTAAATTCTAAAAACATTTGTCAGTCAATTTAGATTTTCGACATTCGTAGTGAAGTACCTATTATGAATACCGACGGAGTAATTCAAATTTAGAAAATATTCCGCGACGTTATCGGGCCGCTATGCTAGTAATCAAACTTTTCTAATGATTCCAATTTGAAAAAACCAATAAAATTTCTAAAAATCCGAAATTATACAATAATTATTTTATTTTTTTTAACGAAAATTTGATAGATATTCTTGATCGTCACCACGAGTCTACTTGCCAAGTTTCAACTCGATTGGATCACGGGAAAGGGTTAAAAATTGATCCAAAGTTTTTTCACCCGGCAAGCAAGCAGACGCCACGAGTTAAAGAAAGGAAGTAAAAATACGAAGAAGCCATTGGCTTCGAAACATGTTGAATATTTTTCAATATAAAAGTGGCGTTTACAAAGTTAATTTATATAAATTATAATTATGTCACCACAAAATAATTTTGCTATAAAAAATAATAGTTTATGATTAAGCCTGTCTCACCCCACGCGCGCATTCAAATTTCAAGTCTGTCATAGTATCGTGTACACAGATCTGCACTCTATGGGGGTGTACTTTAGAGTTGAAATGCAGTTACCTGTCGAGCCGTTTACAAGCCGACAGCGAGAGATGAGAGAGAAATCAACGGAGACGTTTTGTCTTGTTCTCGCTCGTTGCTTTGGACTACGTTGAATTACGAACGAAGGATTCTTCGTTTAGTCGTCTACAGTCGTCTACGTCTATGAATTCAACTAGTCCATACGATGTAAACGTAAACCGTCGACGCGTCGATGAAACGTCAACGGTTGATTTCAACTAGTCCGTCCATTCAACGCCCATCGCTAGTATAGCCAGTGTCATTTAAGAATGCCAAAACTAACACATAAACAAAAAAATTGTGTAATATGCAGGTCTGTAAATGTGTTAGTAGATAGCGCTTCGTTGATTGGTTAATGTCATGTCGAGCAGACCAGTAATGAATCTTTTAGTTCGTTTCCAACTCTCGAGGTGGAAGGACGCGCGCTCGCTCGAAGAAAAATAGGGTGACCATATCTGAGGCGTTGTCGACAAGCTGTTCATCGAAAGTGGTCATGACGTATTATTTCTTCCGACGTATCACCCAGACCTTAAAGCGATAGAAAACATTTGGTTAATCGTAAAGGGGCATGTAGGGTCTAGAAATGTCGACATGACATTGAATTCCGTCAAAAAATTAGTTAAAGAAAAGGTGTCGTCAATTACGGTCTCATTGCATATATAATAAAAATGAGTATTACATTACATTATTGAATGTGCTAATAACAAAATGAAAGATAATTTGTGTTTAAATAATAAGTATTAAATAAGATATTACATTTTAAAGTTTAGAAAAATGTACCGTATATTTTGACATTTCATAGGCAAAATCTGAGGAAAAATGTGTAAACCATAGACAATGTATAAGTTTACATGACAAATTTATATTTATAGATGAAGGAAATGTGATGAATATTGAACGTAGGTTCTTTTTGTATTTTATTAATAGGCTTGATTTTTGATGGTTTGAATGCTTTTGTTTTTAGGTTTGGTTAGGTTAGGTTATTAGGTTTGGTTTGGTTATGTTAGGTTATTAGGTTTGGTTAGGTTAGGTTTGGTTTGGTTTGGTTATTAGGTTTGATTATGTTGGGTTAGGTTATTAGGTTTGGTTTGTTTAATTTAGATTACGGTTATTTTTGATACATTACCTTCATTATTTTCATTAATATAATGTGATTATTTTGATGATTTTTTAAAAAAATTTCAAATAATTTATAGTTTCTTAATTAATTTTCTATATTTTATTATTTGCGTGAATATTTGGTGCTGCCATAAAAAATAAAATTAATATTTCATAATATTTTTTATTTATTATTATTTGTGGTTTGCGATTTTTCTTTTATATACCTTTTTCTATGGTTCTGAAAGTAATAATTGACATTCAAAATGTATGATATAATTATCGAAATTTTATAATGCAATATTTTATTCAATACTTATTATTAAAGTGTGAATTATTTTTCATTTCGTAATCAGGACATTCAATTATATAGTGAAAAACTCTTTTTTATTGTACGAACAACGGGACCATCATCTTGGATTATTCCGGGGTAATATCTGCAGTCATGTACCTTTGCAAAATAGAACGCCAATATTCGGAACGGGACACATTGCATTTGACGATTTCACCGATGAAAGCAATTTAATTTTTAATTTGTCTAGTAACAAAAGTGATGATGTATCTGATTGCGATACGTACTTATAATTTTCGAGATTCGTTTAAATATTTGTTTAATTTTTTGTCATTTTTCCTAGTTAATATTTTATCCATTTTCAATACATTTTTTTATACAAAGTATTTTGATTTTTATATTATTTTTGTAATAAAATACCTAAATTGAATTATTTTGTTTGAGTGGTCCTTTACCCTGAATCTTAATTTACGAACATGATTTTAAAATATATAGATATGTGGTAATGTTAAAAATAAAATCAAATATTTTTGCATTTTTACACCATGGTCACCCTATGAGCTTTGGCATCTCTAAATGGCGGAGACTCTACCTACATTTTTACTGTCAGAAAGTTTTATGTGCGTGTAAACATGAATTATGTCCAATGAACGTTTTTCGTTCCGTTTCTAAGGACTCGTTCAGATATAGCGGGAACCGCGTGGTTTCGGAATCACGTGGGATCCGCGGGGGTCTTATAGATATTTATGTAATCGTTCCTACGTAACCGCGCCGTTCCCACGCGATTCCCGCACGGTTCCCGTTGTGTCTGAACAAGCCCTAAGACGGGTTTTATACGTAACGTACATATCATAACAAAAGGAAAAATATATGATTGTGCTGGCAGTGGAAGATGAATAACGTAGATAATTTATTTTTAAATCAGTTTGTAAAGCAATTTGAAATTTTCGAAAGAAAATAAATGTAGTATTGCGTCACAAAATAAGCACTTTGTATTGAAAGAAGATTCATATTTCAGCACAAACAAAGAAAAAATTCTGAAGACTTTTGAAACACAGACTATTGAAGAAAAAACCAACAAAAATATTCGCTCTGTTCAGAAGAAATGTATTAAATTAAACTAGCACAGCTCTCTTACAACCTCTAGTTAGAGGGGAATATATCCTGGTAGACGGTTCGATCGCTGAATAAACGATATTGGTTAAATTTTCGATATGTCACGTTGCTTCGCCACGAACTTCGTTTTTCGGTATAATATTCTTTATTTATTGCTTTTGGGACAAATAATAAATCCCTCGACGCCAGCGTTATTTAGTTCTGGAAAGAATGTTTTTTGCGTTCGAAATTAAAGAATTATTACAATTACATGTACAATTCATGACCTATCGAATTCCTAACAGTTTTTGCCGTGCAAATGAATGAAAATCTAGATGTGGTTGTAGTACCTTAGATATATGTAGTTTACAGGAAGGCTAAACTAATATTTTGTTATATACTACTGACGAAAAATATGTTAATTGATTAACGTAATTAGGCAACGAGTTTATAAAACTTATGTTAACCTTGACAAATTTCTAAGAATCTAAAAAAACATATATTATAAATAATATTGTAACGAGATACTAAAAGGAACATAAAAAGAATTAAGCACTTCTGTCACTTGTTACAACATTATCGAAAAATCCAGAACGGCCTAGCGTGATCTATGGCTTTCAGGAGGAATCTAAAACATTCGAGAAACATCTATAAAACCTAGAAGCTACGAGAATCTTCTCTTTAACACTAGAAAAACTCAGAAAGTACAAAGTACCAGTATTTATCAGATATAAATAAGACCGTGCGCGGGAGTAGGGGTTGTGTTGAGCGCATTTGACAGCGAAAACAAAGCGAAGTCGGCCACAGACCGATGAGGCCAATGTGGCCAGCTATGTGATAATTCAAGCGAATAATCTAGCGACGTTCTTACTTAAGTAGCGAAATAAACCGGAGCAATTTTCTTACGAAAATCAGATGGAATGTTCTCTTGAATGTTAAGTTAAGTATTTAAACGATAAAAAGTGTCTATTTACGAGTGATATATTGTGAAATAGTGTAATTTAAAGAACAAGGTTAAGTTTAATAGTGTTAAGTGACTTTGTACATTGAATAGTTATTTAATCAGTAATTAATAAATCGCTAATTGATTTCCAAGCGTTTTCATTAATTTCTCCCATAGCCACGACACGTGACAATATCTATCGGATGCGTGCAGTCAGAACACTGAAGCATGAGTTGTGTCTAATCATTTATTGTGAAAAAATATTATGATATATTAATATCTGGATAATATGATAATAACTGGGATAGGATAATTACAACAAATATATTTTATTTCGATCAATTTTCGAAATTAACAAAATACATAGTTTAAAACATATATAAAAAATATCGTGTATAGTAAAATATAAAAAACGTTTACTAATGTGTTTATTTTTTATTTTTACAGTTTTTTCTTACAGTTTTTGTTATATTTTTTTCTTTTTTATGCTTTTCTATGTTTGACATATTATTTTAAATAACTGTTACGCAGCTACAAAACTATACTCAGGGACGTGCCCAACGACTGGTTGAGTGTCAATTCCAAAAAAGATAATGTAGAAAATGTATTAAATTTAAACATTTATAAATTTAGATTCTTAATTTATGAAAAAAATAATAAATTAAAACATAACTCTTTAATATAAAAATTAATTAATTACATGTTTGAGTATTTTATTTTCATTTTTATACACCATCACAACATTCTTTAAATAATCCATTTTTATACTTAATTTATATCCATTACACACTTATGCTTAATTTACTTAGGTTGCGCAACACAAGAAGCTTTTTATGAATTTTTAAAAATTTTATGTTACAAATGTTATCAGGCCCATTCATAATTATAAAATTTTGATTTTTATCATTTAATTAAAATAATCATCACAATCTGTTTTATTTTGTGTGCTTTACCAAATTGCCTAATATATAGAACATTCAGAATTTTTGTTAAATTCATATTTATTTAATAATTTAAACATTCGAAAATGTTAAAAATGTGAATCTGCTAATTCTTTATAATAGTTGTACTAAAAGAGTAAATTCATATTATCTGTAAGTGTAAAAATAACTTTCCTTTCTTCTTATAAACTCTTCGCCCGTCATTTTGAATCGCAAGCTTTATGTTGGATTTTCATCAAAATTATCAGTCGAAGGGTTTCATTTGATTACATAGTACGGGATGGTCTTAGCTGACCCTTTTCCTTCTTATTGTTGATCTTCTACTGTAATCCCTCGAGCTGGACCAATCCCAAGCACTAAATAATACCAGCCGAGTCAAATAGGTAAATTGAATGGAAAGGGGAAGAAATTTTATTTACCTTTTCTCATGGACAGCTACCGACAATATATACCTTTTTCATTCAAGTGCAACATTAATTATTAAAGGCGATCAAATTGTTATTACGGGTACAAATTGTCAGAAATACTTACAAATCAATAAAATTATAAATTTAGATACAAGACTACATTTAACACCATTACTCTAAATTATAAATACAGTTATGGGACGTGGCTATAGAAGGCATTTGAAACACTAAAACAATTTAAAAGTTTTTATTACCATTCTAATTTAACAAGGTTCTTAAAATTACTGTCAATAAATTTTTCTAGAATATTTCATATAATTAGTATCCAATTTCTTAATTCGCACTAATTACGTAGTTTCTTATCGCATCGATCACTTTCTTCAATGTAATGGTCATTCCGAACATTTTTAAATCACTCACGTTCGTACTAGAAAAATTCTCGTTAGCCAGTAGGTTTTCGGCCGTTATATATACCTGTATGTCATTCGACTTTACAACGCGATGACCGCACTGTTTTCGGTGTGTTTTGTCCCTGGTAATGACGAGAGACTGGCCAGATGGCTGAATTCCCATACCAAACACATACCAAACACATACCAAACACATACCAAACACATCCCATACACAACACATATTACGAGAATCGAGAGAGTGCAGAAAAAGTTTCTACGTATTTTGTCATACAAAGCTGGTCAACACAATAACCTTCACAGCTACGAAGATCGACTTGCCTTTTTCAAGATGCACAAACTTGAGTCCCGACGAAAAATATCCGATCTCATTGTGCTACACAAGATTCTCAGCGGAGCTATTGATTCTCTCTGTCTATCTGATATAAATTTGCATGTTAAACCCCGTATAAGAAACCCTGAGTTCTTCAGAATAAGTCAGCACACTAATAATGTCGGTTACTTTTCTCCCATTACAAGGTTGTGTCGCACATATAATTTGTATTGTGCCGACCCTAACATTGATGCTGATATTCTTGCAGACACGTTATCTTCCTCTATTATTGGACAAGGCCACGATATCAGTTTTAGCTAAAGGTTTGAATTTCGCCATAGCACCAAAAAGCATTCCAGTTGACGACATAATCTGCGGCGTAGAAGCGGCATTGCGCAAGATTCCAGTGGCCATCGCAGAAGAAATTAGACAGGATACATGCGCTATATTAAGAAAGGCTAAGCCTCCGCGTCCCAATATATCCAAAGAGGAACACGCAGCTATAAAGAGCCTTCGCGCAAACGAAGAGATCCTGATTCTTCCAGCAGACAAAGGCAATGCCACAGTGATTTTGGACCAAGTAGACTACATAGCGAAGATGCGGGGACTTTTGGAAAGCAGCACTTATAAGAAAATCAAGAAGAATCCAACGGATAGAATCGACAGAAAAACTAGGGAGCTGGTCAAAGCTTCCAGTATTCCAGCCGATTTGCATTTCAAACTATTTGTGCAAGCGTCAAAAACACCAGCAATCTACGGGCTTCCCAAAATACATAAGGATGGAGTGCCACTAAGACCAATTGTGAGCGCAATAGGAGCGCCAACATACAAGCTGTCACAATATTTGGCCGGTCTCCTACAGATGCAGACGGGGAAGACGTCCTCATGGGTGAAAGACTCAGCACACTTCGTCAATATGCTAAAAGAAATAAAGTGTGAAAGGGGTGATATACTAGTCAGTTTTGACGTCATATCCCTCTTCACTAATGTGCCTGTGGACGACGCTATGAGTCTGTTGGAAGAAATTTATGATGAAGACATCTGCGCACTGTTTGAGCACTGCCTGACGAGTGGATACTTTTCTTTCCAAGGTGAGCTCTTCCAACAAGTGGAAGGCGTAGCGATGGGTAATCCACTTTCTCCGGTGATTGCTAACTTTTTTATGGAGAAATTCGAAGAAACAGCACTGGACACAGCATCCTTTACTCCGAAGGTCTGGTGGAGATACGTCGATGACGTGTTTGCAATCTGGCCGCATGGTGAAGACAAACTAGGTGATTTTTTGGGACACCTTAATTCACTACATAAGAACCTGAAGTTCACCATGGAGATAGAGAAAGACAACGTGCTGCCTTTTCTTGATGTTGAAATAAAAAAGAAAGCCGATGGGAGTTTCGGACACAGAGTTTATAGGAAGCCTACACATACCAACCGTTATCTACATGCGAACTCCCACCATCATCCTGCTCAAAAAAGAGGTCTCATCAACACTTTGGCCACGAGGGCCAAAAGGATATGCCAAGATGAATATCTACAGGAGGAAATGATAACACTCAGCGACGCACTGGAAGGCAATGGTTACCAGAAGCGACAGATACAACGCGTCATAAGTACGAGGTCTGTTCGCCCTGAAAAACATACAGAACCTGAGTGCAAAGGCATCGCCTTTCTGCCTTTTGTCCAAAGTGTTACAGACAGAATTGCCAGAGCTCTCAAGAAAAGAGACATTAAGACAGTTTTTGGTGCCAACTTCAAAATTAAAGATATGTTGAGATCAGCAAAGGATCGAGATCGCTTAGAAACGGACGGTGTGTATAGACTCGATTGTCAAGACTGCGATAAAGTATACGTGGGGCAAACGGCGCGTACCATTTCCAAAAGGGTCAACGAGCACAAACGGGCATGCAAACTCGGTCATCCAGAAAAATCAGCACTGGCTGAGCATTTTCTGGATACCGGCCATCATTTTGCATTCGAACCGAAAATCCTTGGAAAGCCTAAGAGTCACCATGCGCGTCTTATCAAGGAAGCACTAGAAATCTACAAGCATCCGATAAACATTAATAGAGATGATGGTCTCAAATTAAAAACATCTTGGTATCCGGCGCTTCAAAGTCATTCTCGTCGCAGACTCCGCAGAGATAGTTATCAGACAACAGATGAATCATACATACAACACAATACAAACACATCATGACTTCGGCACGGTATTGCAAGCCGATACTTAACCACAACACCAACATTCAAGACAACACATCAGCCCTGATGATGGACCCTGCAATGGGATCCGAAACGTCGGCCCGAAAGGTCGTAACAACACGGCATAATACCCCAGTAAACACAAACTTGAAGACGTTATCTTCGTTCAAAAACTCACTCATACACAACATCCATTTTCTAAACGACGACATGAACCTATAGATCATTAAATACTAATCGCACTACACTCAAACACAAATATATAATATACATAAATGTACATGTGAAATATAATTAATTACAAAAATACATGTTACTAGAGCATGCCGAAGACACTTGTAATTGGGATAATGGGCATAGTCTTCACTACAATGTTTATTATCTGAGTGTCATGTACCCATTATCCTGTTAGTGTCTCTAATAAATAAAAAATAAATAAAAAAAAATAAAAAATAAATCAGCGACTAAGAAAAATTTTAATGGAAATCTTAAATCGTATATACGCGAGCTTGGCCACAGTCAATGGCTAAATTCTTATGACACGAGCTTGGCCATATGGCTGAATTTCCATACTAAATCAGCGACTTGAAAAAATTTTGATGGAAATCTTAAATCGTACATACCCGAGCTTAGCCGTAGTCGATGGCCAAATTACATTCAATATCATTGTAACATTTGTTTTTCACAATGTCTTAACTCTTTAAACTATAAAAAAGTGTTAATAATTTTCATTTTTTCTTAATATCATACTAGGTCTACGTATCGGGGTAATTAAAATCTATTTATATTGTGTACTTATATTGAAAAATTTACATGTATTGAAGTGTGAGAGTGTGGTGTGTGATCACTAATTTAGAGAAGGTTAACCTGCGGCTTCTGCGTGTTCTGAGAAGGGTCGCGATGTACGGAGTATTGTGAAAAAAAGTCAAGCAAATTAAATGACGCATAGAGATAATCAGGAATAAAATATATATACGGTTCGAACTTTCGCACTTAATTAAGCGAGATTACAGGTTTACCATTACAAGGTTGCTTAAGTAAGCGCGCCTGCTCATCGGGAGAGTCTGGGAGAGAAAGTGCAGCAGAAAAGGGATCAATAAACCTTCAGATGAAGATTTTTTAATACCAATTATTGACAGGTTGGCGTCCACCTTCTGTTTTATTCCATATTTGAGTGATGCTGCCCCACACCACCTCGCGACAAGTTTGATTACCACATCGATCCTCGTAACGCGGCGAGAAAATTGCCACCTCATTTTATGTAATCTTCGAGCGATTGGTGTTCCCGCATATTGACATACGTCTCATTAAATTTGGTGACGTCACGCACCCTACCCCCCCGCTGCCATCACCCCTGACGTTAATGGGTAAACACGAACTTTGACACGTGGCTCACTGCTAACTGCGGGGTAAATATTTAATTTCACCTTATTGCGTTTGCACGGATGGCAAGACAAACAAGTATTCGATGGAAATCACGCCTTCGATGCTTTGTTTACACACGTGACGTAAATTATTATCACTGGTTTTGATGAGTAATAGAATACGATGGCACAAATAATTAATGTGGTTTCTTCGCCAGATTAGAGATGGTCAACAAAAAGATGTAATTGAAAAAACTTGAAAAAATCATTAATAAAAAGCACTCGGCATTAAACCACTATTTATTGAATAATCAATGTGTGCCGGGTGCAATGGTTCCTTCAAGATGATATAACGTATACTAGAAATTAAAAATGGATAATTAATTGGGAACTTATGTGAAAACAAATTTAAAATTGTAATTCTTTGCAAAAAGGACTTAATTATTTATGTACGATGATGGACGCAACTGCCAACACAGAACGTGGGTCGGAGACAGATTTCTTTCCTCAATATCCGCTGGTAAAGCGCATGGTTTAGACACTCAACAACAACTAGGTACTTACACAGTTAAAATGTATTTACGGAGTCCATCCCGGTTCTGGGATTTGCAGAGCTCCGCTTGTAGTAGGTAAATCGAGTATATGCTGCACTTTTCTGTGCTCTTTATAACATTTAATTTTACTAACTAAAATTTAATAATAGTAAGTAATCATACGCTATTTTTTTGTAAAATTTCAAAACTCTTCTTAATAACTGCACTTAGATACCTGTCATGGTTTGCTCTGTTATCCGCAAAAACCAGGATGTCATTTAATAACTAAGTTACACCTTATAAACCTTAGGGACATGATAAAATAACCATCGAAAAAATACTCGACGCGGTCTAAACCGATCACATCGGAATAAACCAATGTGTGTCGAGATTGTCGTAGACTGTTTTGAATTCTCCAACGCATTTACATAAATATATATATATCATAATATATATATATATATATATAATATATATATATATTATATATATATATATATAGCATCTGTTTCATGTTTGGTGTCGGACATTCTATTATACTATTGAACTCGTTCTATTATACCGTCTTGCTCAAACCTTCGTAACTCCGTCTCTATCTGTTTTTTCATAGAACAAGCAACCGGACGAGCTGGAATAAACATTAGCGGATGCTGCTTTTCTAATATTATGTCGGCTGTAACTCCTCGAAGAATTCCCACTCGAAGGCAACAAACCTCTTTGAAATTCTGCTATAATCTTCTGACACTAGAGAGCGTGTGCACACTATTTATTTGCATTGAAGCAATAGTATCACTTTTTAACTTTAATATACTAAATCAAAGTGGGTTTACGTAGGATTCCCGACATAATCAAGCGAGGTGGTCAACTTTTCGACATTTTTCACATTTTTAATTCTGAAACTTACATTTTGATTTGTTGTGATTTGAACCGCCACAACACGAGCAATACTTACTAAACTTCGATGCGTAAGCGGGAGATGGCGACCTTGATGCCTGTTTTTTTTTTATTATTATTATTAATTAACGCCCTATAGGGCTTTTATAATAGATAAGTAAAGTGTACATTTACATAATAGGTATACAGTTTAGAGAAGAGAAAAAAAACGTAATACATGTAAACATAGTAATGACAAAGTGAGAAGAAAATACTTAGAATACAGATACAAACAAATAAAGATAAATATAATATATAGTAAAAAGCAAGAAGCATAATAAAAACATAATAATATAGAAATTTAAAAACAAAAAAAAGTAATAATGTAGAGAGAGAGAAGTTATAGCACAGACTTTGAAAGTCATAATATAATAATAAAATATACATACATACAAATCAATCACTTAAGTCCATTCCGACAAATACTAGTAATCTTTCAGTACACTTTTTAATATATGTTTGAATATTATAAAATTATTGCCAAAGACGTCCAGTTGCTCGTATCTGTTTGCTAGTCTAGGAAGCCTTTGCAGTGGGGAATTAAAGAAATAGTTAGTAGCTGAAGTTTCCACGGCAAAACCTGCATGACTTCTAGTTATGCTAGACGGAACTCGCAAGCAGATACGTTCTAGTAGTTGAGGACAGTCAATAGTGCCTTAATTAATTTGTGTAAAAAGAGAAAGTCCGTCACTATTTGTACATGGACTAGAAAAATTGGATATGGAAGAACGATCGCACCTATAGATAGCAAAATTATTAAAATTCAGTTCGCCATTTTATATATTCTGGTTTAGCCACGTTTCAGTTAGAATGATAACATCGTAATTAATACTCTGTATGTTGGTTGATAAAGAATCCAGTTTAGTATTAATACCTCGCTCATTTTGATAATACATATTACACTTGGAAGATATTTCTAGTTGTAGTTTTTTGTTTTTTTGGTCACTATTTTAGGGATGGAATTGAAGTATTTAATGGTTAAGTTAGTTTCTCCATTTTTGGTTCTTGATTCGATTCCCTTAGCATGGAGAGTTCATTTCTTTGTACTATAGTAAGGTCATTTTCCGCTTTAGCGCCATTTTTCAATTAAAGTAATTTTGATCGGTCTCATTTTTCTTGTTTTTTTAATCCCAAGTCTGCGTATTGAAGCTTCGTTGGGATTAAAGAAACTTTTTGAATGTCATCTGCGATATTTTTTACTGTCAGTTCCGACTCACTTTCTGGGACGTTGAAGAGATTACGGGACCTTGTTTTTCTGTCGTCCAATTCGGACAGCATATCACGAATGCTGAATAAATTATTTTCGACAGACGGTGGCGGGACCGGGTTGTTTGTTTGATTTTTGAAGGTAGTCAACTCGCCAACAACAATCCCGAGAGTGACTGCCATTTCTTCAATTGTTCCCATAATGTTTGCGGTCTTTGATGTCACCTTAGCTATTTGATTTTTTGTGAAGTTGTTGACAGGATCATTAAAGATTGTTAATAATTCGGTTATTAAACTCTTAGATTTGGACATTTATTGTAGTACTTTTTCTTGTAGGTCCATGTTTGAAGATTGTTTTTAGTTATTATATAAAATGATAAAGTTATTGTTATGGATATATGTGGCTTATTGGTTTTCACTAACTTTAAATCACTTATTGAGGATGAGTACTTTGAGAGTTGTTTACAATAGACAAGTGTCACTCATGTGATTTATTTCTTGAAAAAACACTCTTGCTCACTATATTCTTGTACTGCTGAGTTTTAAGTAGATTTAATCGACACGCTGCTTCTATAATTACTCTTGATAAAAACTTGAAATTGTTATTTGATGTTACTTGAAAATCCTGTGAATTTTTATTGGTTATCTGCGCTCCAAACGCCATTTGTGGTCAGTTTCTGGACATCATAGATCTTTTCCCATTTAATAAACCTCGGGAACTCCTCCGATGGCTTCCACACAGAATTGTGGCAATCAAACGCTAGCCATGCTGTCACAAACCATGAACGGTTTTTCAACAATTCACAGCTAATGGGGCTATAATACTTCTATGGTATCAGAAAATGATTGAATAATTATCCTTATCGGGGCCCAGACGAGTACACCTTACACTTTGCTTGTGAGTGACTTTCGCGCGCGTGAAATGACGGAGAATGACCGCTCGCCGCCAGTCGAAAAGCGAATAGACAATTACTGTCTCTATATAGATGGAACGCATTTGACGCGCCATAATATATATATCATATATATAATATATATATATATATATATGTTATACTGAAGGTTTTCACGGGTGTTAGAAATGTTAGTATTGATTTCTTTGGGGGTAACCCGCGTCAAAATCTGGTCCTCAGAAGGACCATTCGTCAACCGACGTTTCGCCTGAATCACAACAGGCATCTTCAGGTTGCTTGTTAATAAATTTCCGTCACGAGGGGCAGTGCGAACATGTCCGTTCGTATCGGAAGCTTATTACCAAGTGAGGTCTGGTAAGTTAAAGTCTAAATTTGGGTACTGTGGTCATTATTGGCCTTAATGATTTTCGGGAATTTTGTATTAAATAATGGGTGTTCCCGGCCGTTGCTGGCCTTAATGTTTGTTTGGCTTTGTTTGGCACCTGGCCACGGTTTGACTGGTCCACGGAAAGAGAACACATTCCACACCATAACCGATATGGGATATTGTAAAGTTTGCGCCACGCACTAAACCTTGAATTCTTTCCCTCTTCGTCTGCGAACGTACTAGCTGCATTCATCCGACACTTGAAATATTGATTCATCACTGAAACGTACCTGTAACAATATCATGTGTTTTGGGTTCATCATCATGAATTAAAATTAAAGTATAATACCAAAAAAAGGTTTTTTTGTCTGGGAACACTGAACCTCTGATTGGCCCATTCGTGACCCTCTAATCTGAAAATTAACATTTATTTCTAAGGTAGTTTCATATAAACCTTCTCCCAGTCAATTGTTGACATATTTTTGACACTTTTGGCCCAAAAAACCTTTGTTCTGCCATTATTGGTGTGATTTTTGCTTTTTTCCTCGGACGCTGTTCAGGCATCCTTTTTTTAACCAGGTTTCTTCTGAGGGAACTTGCGCTTATATTTACTCCTTGTACCTTTATTTGGTCACTCAGGTCCTTATAAGTAAGTTTCAGCTTCTTCAGCGACATAGTCACCAGTTTTCTTTTGGATCTGGGGGTCAAAATTGGCTTAACGCCACATTTTCCCACTCGGTTGTTCCCAGTCAGGACTTATATTGCAGCGATTGATGAATTCTACTAACAGATTTCTGTGATACATTTATTGACTATTACTCTTTGTGAGTCATTAGTTTCATGCAATAAAAGCCTTACTTTCGCCACGTTTCGTGGGAATAAGTCATTTCTTTTCCCGATAGCATAAAAATTTCTCACCGGGTCAAAAAACAACTTAACGGGTGGTACAGTGTTATTTAAAAACATTAAAAAGGCGTGAAATATCTTTCACAGTAGATAATTAAGTAAATTATTACAATATTATTCTACACAAACCTCTGAAATCGCAAAAAATACCCTCCAAACTCACTTAACTTACGCGGGTAGCACTGAAAGTTATGACATTTTGCAATAATGATTCTATTAACAAAATAAATCTCAAAACATGGTTTCCATGTAAAAAAAATAAAGAGTAAACGTAGCTCAAATTAAATAAAAAACAATTAGATTAATAAATTATAAAACAGGTGTTAAAATTACCTCATAAGATGAAAAACATGCAAATTCGTGTATGAGTCTAATAATCTGCACACCTCTGTATCTTAATATTAAGTTGTCATGATAAGAAAAAATGTTTTTTAGAACGTCACCAAATTCTATTATCTACTTTTATATCGAATCTCTAATCTTTTAAGCCGGAAGCGGAAAACAGCTGAGCCCGTCTCAGCGCCTTACTCCGTGAAGACGCCGGAAGCGCGCAACAAGCAGCTTCCTTTCCCGTCAGGGCCATTTGATATAGATAGCGGATTGGAATAATGCGGCTCTTCATAAAAGTGCATACATATTTCCCTCTTTCATAATATTTCTTTGTGCCTTACCGTGGAAAATTTTCCGTCGTATTTCTATAGATAGCTAAAAGCCCTGTACGTGGCTCAAAATCACATCTCATAATTCTTTTATTAGAATGCACATCAATCATGCAAATACACACACATCCATGCATCCGCTTAGAATGAAGTTGTATTTATATTTTATGAGTACAATTTTTTTGAATATTTATATAAAAACTTCTTCAGATTTTATTGTTAAAATAAATATATACCTAATAATAAATAACTATTTTTATTGAATACTCTTATTCTGAAGTTGCAATTTTATAACGCAGTTCTATGATATTGTTAATAAATTGGATTAGATTAAAAACTTAGAAGAAATAAATTTATTGAAAAAATATTTAGCTTTCATCGGTAAACTCAGTTCCTTGGATCGGAAAAATTCCGAGTCCATATCCTAGTGAAAACCAAATATTTTTTTCGACACAGATTTTTTCCGTATATCTTTCCAACTTATTGATTCATGAAATTTGATTGAACAAATAAATACTTTTAAAGACAAATACATTTAAAATTGCTTTGGACATTTTACCTCGGTGTAATTTATCAATTTCTTTGCAAATCTATTTAAGAAAAGAAAGCATTACAGACAAAGTTTGGGTCTTTTTTTTTATCTTGTATAATAGAAAATAAAACACGTTAACTGAACCATTATCAATTTAGATAAATAACGCTTCGGGAAAAGCGTCGACTTCCAAATACATATATGTAGCATCAAAAATATGTTTGTATTTTCATATCTAAAATGATATAAAAACTAATTTTGAAGAGTACAATGCATTGCTTTTTCTTCCGACAAACTCAGCAATATTAAATAAAACATAAGTGTACACATAAGTTTCCGCCGTTTTTATCAAAAATTTGGCATCTGTTGTGCAAGAACGGAACCTACTGTTTTATTCCAAGTATTGTCTATCGCTTACACTACCTTTTCCCATCTTTCTGGCAGCATACGGATACCGCGTCAGAACACTTCATCTTTTGAGGCAATCCATGAATCGACCCAATTTTTGGTATCTTCATAATATTATGATGTGAAGTGTTGCTCAGACAGGCCATGCGCCATCGATCGAAACAAGTAGAAGTCAGCACGAGCAATATCTGGTAAATACGGGGGGTGGAGTAAAACTTTCCAATTGAGTGTTTCAATTAAGTTTTGAACGGCGCCGCAACATGTGGTTGAACATTATCATGCAGGAGAATAATTTTGTCGTGTCTGGAGTAGCAGTCGACCCGCTTTTCCTTGAGTGCTCGACTCAATCTCATCAACTGTGTTCGGTAGACAGCCCCAGTAATGGTTTCGTTCGTCTTCGTCTTTCGACCTTCATTACGTTCTTTGTCTTCGATGTCAAATTTACCATTCTTAAACTTTTGATACCACTTACGACAACTTCTCTCACTTAAGGCAGCCTCACCATATGCTGCTACAAGCAATTGATGCGCCTCAGCTGCAGATTTCTTCAAATTGAAGAAGTAAATCAAAAGTTCCCGCAAATGACGCTTAGTCGACTCAAAACATGACATTTTCGCACACAAAAGAATATATTATACTGGTAAAAAAATCACTAATATTTTAAGGTCAAATGTTGTAAGGGTTAATTGAAATAAGGAAAAGTAAAAAAGGTACAAGTACGGGCTGGTAAGACTACCACCCTTCATTCTTTACTCTCACACTTCCATTCTTTCTGTGCCGTATGAGACTGGGTGCAGGGGATTCGCCCGTTCCGAAGGAATTTCTCGGAAATACGAATTATATTTTTTCCGGACCTGCTGACACGGTCCCACAGTCTCTAGACAAGAATTTAGAAGAGAGGCAAGAGTGGAGTGAAGCTTTGCCCTTAGCTCAGTTCGAGAATATGGTTCTATAAGATCTCAGGAGGTAGTTGAGTTCACTAGACTTTTTCTTTACTACAGGTCGTGGTGCTGTTGTCAAGGAAAAAGGAAATAAAATATACGATATGCTGCAATTAAAATTTGTTTATTCAAAAAGTTCAAAGTTATGGTTTAGAATTTGGTTAGAAATTATGCAAATTACAGAAATGTGACCACACTAAGAAAACAATAACATTTAGGTATGTAGTCGGGATTATTCAGATCAGCGACAGTTATAGGTATTTGTAAAGAATTATATAATGAAGAAGAAAGATAGGTAAATTATTTTTAATTAGAATGTGGAATCTCTTCCCTTTATGAGCTACAATTAATAGATTAATCAGATATGCAGAAGGCAATAAATTATCCTCTGGTCGTAAAAAGGGTTAGATTATTAGCAATTAAAATTGGTAAGAAGAATACAAGTAGGTATTTAATTATTATGATAGTTCCGCACGGGAACTGATAAATTATGCGCGGTCCGCTGAGCTCGCTTCCGAAGGCCGAGATTGTAAGTAACAGCCCGCTTCGGAGAAAATACAGTGCAAATGCCTCCGTGTACTGCAGAGCCTTTCGCCTTGAATGCGAAATGCCTCGCAGAGGAGCGCCCGTCGTGGTGGTCTAGAATTCTCATGCCAGGAGCACAGGAGATTGCAGAGGCTGGGCCGTAGATTCTCAGCCGCAATCGGTACCAACGTAGAATCCATATAGGGAGCAGGATAGCAGTAAAAACACAGATGAAAGCAGTCCAACGGCGTTTTCATCGCCACACAGAGTGTAACAGGCGACCGCCTAGCAAAACCAATTTATTATATATTATCTTTACAAGTGACAGAAGATTACACAACCGTTTTGTCACAATACCAATTGGATACACAATACAAATTGCGTCACAATACCAAAAGGAGCGCGCCATTGTTCCCCCTCCACCCCATCGTAACGTACGGCGCGACTGTCGCCATCTTACGGTGATCGTCGCAACGTGCGGCGTGCAGCCGCCATCTCACGGTGCTGTGGGGAAATACGGCCGCGCCCGCTTGATCTAAAGTCAGAAAATAAGTCTTAAAATATGTTTTGCATGAGCCCCACGGGATCAGAACTGTGTCACGTGGTATGGCCTGACCTTGCAAAGACTTGTGACACAGTCATTGGACCTGCAAAGTCCTACATACTTAGAAAATGCATCAAAAAGTCAACCGTGAAGGCTCGAATCTTAATCAGGTCATAAATGGTAGCAGACCAGTTGTTATGCGATGCTTTGCATAAATACCGTATAGCACTTGCCTTAACGTATATTTTAGTACCACTCTCGACTATGGACGAAGTCTGTCAAAATAGAATGAAGGAACAATAAGGCACAATTTTAGTACCACATATCATATTATATCATAGTTTAGTAATCACATTACTTCACAAAGTTTGTTCGGTGGCTCCGAAGAAGCGTCAACTTTAGATTACGTCACCGATATCCTGTCCAAATGCAACTTCAATATGGAATTCCAGTATGACATCAGAGTTTAGATAGGATAATTAGAGATTACCGTTGCATCTGGACCTATCCCTGGGCGTGAATCGTACTTGGGTGCATCTATTTGAACATCAGACTTGTAGCCCAGAGATAATAGTTTTTATTGAGATGGATCCATTCACATAGTAAAAGAGATTGTACGCGCCCTACATGGGTAGCGTATAAATTAGCATTGTCCTAAGCACGACTAATTTTATCAAGCATGATCTTCCATCATGCGTGGCAAGAATAAAGGTCCGGTACGCCAAACAACTTAGGACGCAAACCGGACCATTTAATGATCACATTTTGAAGAATGAAATAAAAAAATACTTTTGCAAGGCGTCCGCTGTCACTTTTGTAAGCTTAGATGAGGACGCGTTGCATAGATTGTGATGATCCTGATAGATAGTAGGGCATCGCGGTATTGATACATTTAATAATAATTTAGTATAGCTCCTGGTCACGCACCAGAGTTAGACATCCCATGGGGTGTATGTTGAATATATAAGGCGAAGCAAATCTATAATACAAATCATTCCATTGCAAATCAATGTAAATCATATTCTTTTCACGGCTAACGATGTAAGATGACCCTAATGTGGGTCCTACTAAATAATGAAGGTTAGTAAGTAGCAAACCGTCGCGTTCAAAATACAATATATTGGATTATCAAATATTTCACTATTCCTATATGTGAGCGCGCTCGATCGAGCGACAGGATGCAACCGGCCGACCTCAACCACATGATGTAGCGATACAGTTGTTAAAAATCAAATATTCAATACAGAAATATTACCACTACTAAAATTCAACTTTTCATATGAAATAATGTTCTGTACTATCAGAAATCATTCCATACGATAAATTAACTAAAAATACGTATTAACTGAAAATAATATTAAATAATAAAAATTTCATTGCAATGAATAAAGTCATTTGCCGTATGATATTAGCGAAAATAGTTGTATGGCGCGGGTGGCAACGGCTGAGGTCGACAGATACGCTGTAACTATAAAAGGATCGTGGAATAAAATATTATACCTTCTTGAAATATTATAAATAATGTATTCTATACAATATTAATACTCTGCCTGTGCTAACTATACATTTAACTAAAATATATATTATTAACTGGAAATAATTATTCTGTGAAAATTTCGCTTTTGAATGCAAAATTAACTAAAAATATTAACTAAAATATTTCTAACATCTTGGGTTCGCATACTATATTGAAAATACCTAATGCCCTTTGCATTTACTAAGTATATTACCTAAATAGCCACAGCTATACCATCCTGTCCGTCAGGGACGAAACATAAAACACAGTTATATTCCTAAAAGTGCTACCTCTTACGCGACAAAAATACCTATTGCAGTCGGGCTATGAATATGAACTATTTCCGCCTCATAATGGCGCCTGGAACCAATACTAAAAACCTCACTAGAAATAATAAATGCGACTAAATCTCGATAAATACAATATATACTATTCGTAATACGTCGTTGAATTGGCACATGATTCGTCTAATGGATGAAGGACCCCGTTGTGTATCGTAATAACTTCAAATTCTTTTATAGGAGCAGTGTGGAAACAATTGCATAATATTACGTAATAAAACATCTAACGAACCTAATAATCTATACATTTATGTTACAATAAAATACGTTCACTAGAAAGAATTCGTGTATTAGAAATAAAACATTTTCGATTTGAGACAAACCAGTAAAATCGTTCGAACGGCGCAAAGGGAAAAATTCACACATATTAAATAACACTGAAATTAATAATTTTAAACACTTTATATTAACATATTCTTACCTTGAATGGTGTCGTCTCAGACGTGTATGAACCTGTTCATATTAATTGCGTGAGAAAATAATACATATATTTGCTATTTACGAAATCCGACATTTTTGAAGCGAAACTTCTTTATTAATAAGTAGACAAGGTCTCGGGGATGGTTTGTTCGAAAGGATTCTACAACAGCCCGTGAGTTTATATGAAATAATAGTTTCTTTGAATGCTAAATTTTGGTTTTTTAAACCCTCAGCATCTCTGCTGAGAGGGGTAGAGGCCCCGCGCCCGCCTAAACCCGGTGGCCGACTTCCTAAGTGACTAAACGGCCCCCCTTGTTCCTCCGGAACTTACTGCATCCCGAGACTCTATCTCTTCTTTACGAGATGTGATCCTGTGACGCCTCTCTTTTAGGCTTATAATTGAGAAGGCCGTACTCTTTTGGTACGAGTTTCTGATGATGTGTGTTGTCTTGAGGCGCCTTTCTTTTAGGCCGGTGTTTGAAGAATCATGTACTCTTTTGGTACGAATTGATGACGACATTAGCCTCCTTTGCGGGCATAGTCAGCGATGTTACAAATTATTGTGCAATCTCATTATGCCTTTTCAGAGCGGCGTCCCACGATTCTGCATCTTGCAACATTTACTTTGGACAAATGTTAGAGTGTTAGTAACATATTTATAATATCCCAGCTATTCCATATGAGTGAATGATTTTTATATTTATTCTGGCCCTGTCTTTCTTACAGAGGACGAAATAGAAGTTAACGTTTTCTATCAAGGTTTTACAGCATTCAAGCATGGAAATCCTTCCAAAGACAAAGGGAACCTTTTTGTTGGTTTAAGTAGTTTGCGCCAGATGAGGTTAGGTGGTCGGTTTATTGACGACCCCGAGCAACAAGGAGGACCCCGCCTTTAAGGGGCCCTGCAGGGGCTTGTGCGGGTTCCACGCCCAAGTGCCGGCAATCATCCACCCCTCAGCCAGCTAGGCTAACACAAACCAGATATCCCCAATCTTTAGTTAGATCTCCCCATTCTGTCCTTTACTCGTCATTCTGAAGCCACTTATTAAGCTGAATATACCGAGGTACTCGATTCATAAAGAGTTAGTTGTAGACCGAGTGTAATGATTGCGCAATACCTACGCAATACAGTAATTATTATAATGCTACTAAGTAATTCATATAGAATCCGTGTATTCAATTATTAGTAAAATAGTATGAAAATCCCCATACTTTAAAATATATTCGTTCGGAAGAATTTCTCGTACGATTTGGATTGATATCTGGTTATGCAATACATAACGCGTCGACAATATTATGAATCTATTAAGCACTGCTTATAGAGCTCCGTAAAATCAATTGTTAATACAAATGGTATGAAAATCCCCATGCATCAAAATATATTCGTTTGGGAGATATTCCCGTACGAATTGAGCCAAGATCACACAAGAAATCGTGATATTAATTATACATTATTGCTCCGATTTTAAATCTTCCCAAAATAAATATATTTCAATAGTGAAAATAATTAATCGATAGATAATATAAATGTGTTACTTAGCTGTTACACAGTGGCGGTATGATCCTCTCTGTTACTGATGAATGGTAGATTCCTCCATAAGTCCGGGCAGCAACTCCGTCCGCAAATGCTGTTCTGGAACTCAGGGCTCCGTCGGTAGTCTGTTGGGCAGCGCTCCCGCTCGCAAGTCTGGTCTCGAACTGAAGGGGCTGAGTATATCGAGTTCGCTCCTTTTATACTCTCGATTGCACCATATCTTCGAAATCCACGCTAGTGCAGTGACTCATCCTATGCACGATGACCTCACCGCCGGCGCTCGCCATTGGCCGGATTCAGTCATTAGGACGGTCGCCTCCGGCTCAACCCGTCGAAGGCAAAGCGCGCCTGTGATTGGTCCGTTTCGTTAAGATAATGGTAAAGCACTCGCTACACGCGAGACTTGCTGTTCCTATTCATAAATAATAAAGGCTCGTTCGCACCTACTCACAAGATTGGGTCTATTAGGATTGGCAAACGATATTAATTTAACACAGAATTATATCTATGGTATAATAAAAATCTAAGAAATATTACTTGTATAGCTGAATATTCAATATTTTGTTAGCCTCTTGTAATACATAGAATCTTAAGAAGAAATATATCAGGCTTTTACTTTTAAACGATTCCAAACAGAAGAAACATATTTTTGATTTCCATACTTGACTTACTTGAATATTATTATTTTAAGATTTTCTAAATTTATTAAATCTATCTCTATGTCGACCATCACAGCTTCCCCCTTATTTAGAGAGAGGAATGATCTATCAGACCAAGCCTATCTGCTAAATAACCCAATAGGATAGTATATTTCGTGATACTTATCAAGAGTTTCTAAAATTCCTTTTAAAATAAATCGTTGTTCTTTCCTTTCCCCGCGTACTATATTTCTATTAGGATAGAATTCCTTTTCAATGGAATCCTTTTTGCGTATTTAAAGCTACTGTAAACCATCTGCCTGTCATTCAAATGAAAAGTGTACAACTAATATAAATATAAGATTTGAAAGCAAAAGGGACTGTATCTAATTTATTCAATCGATTGAAAAGGTTCGATTCTTTATAATCGATTGAATGCCTCAGTAATCTCATTATTGTGTCTGCTAACCACTCAAGCTCCATCCTGTTATCAACACTTAAAAGGAACGCCCCTTCCCCCACTTTGTTCTCCTCCTTGCTTCCCCTACAATGTTACACTCCTAGTGTTCACCACCTCGCAACTCTATACTACTTTCCCCAGCATATACCTCCCTTCCCCCAGAATATACTCCCACTAACACTCCCCACATCCCCTTCAAGCTATACAAACCAACTCAACCGAGTAAATATTAACTGTATATTTCTCCTATGAAATGCGAGCTACGATAAATCTGAAGTTCCAGAATTATGTTAACCTACGAATTAATGTACAACCTATTCATATGAACTAAACAACCAGCTTCCTAATATATAGAGCGAACCCCTCGATCTCAATATGTCCTGTACGTGAGTAAACATGATGACGATGATACTTGCTATCCACTCTAAAAAGAAAAAGTGCAGTCCGCCTCCAAATTTTCTAATGACTAGTCGCAAATGGACAAGTCCCTTCAATAACCGTTGGGCGTCGTTTCAACTAACTGTCCAGCTAACCCTCAAAAGAGATGCCCAAAGACGATGCATATTTGTTAAAGAAGTAGAGCTTCAACCATAACCCAGTTGTCAAGAAGGTTTCCAATAACTATTCCTTGCTATCCTACCATGGTGTACCCCGACAAGTGTTCACCATCTTGTAACACAACTCTAATTCCCCCTTCCCCCAAACTATACAACCTCTTCTATCTGAAACTCGTATTGTCCTATTTTAACCGAATGAATGGTCAACCGTATATTCCTGCTATGATTGCAAACCGCGACAAAATGAACTCTTGTACTTCATCTAAACTATGAACCCCATTCATATACGCAGTACATGTCATATTATATAGAATCAGCCTATTGACCTCAATATTTCACGTATATTGTAATGACTACCATAATTTATTATTGGTGTAATATGAGGAAGAAGAGGAAGAAGAAGCCGCAAAAGTAGTGGATGACAACAGAAGAAGAAGAAAATGAATCCATCGAAAGGCATAAGATAAAGAAGAAAAGTCACAACCGAGTGTAGTAATAGATAAAGACAAAGAAGAAGAAGTCGAAAGATATAAAATTAGAAGACGCGAATGTAGCAGTAGGCAAAGAACAAAAGAAGACGAAGATAAGACGTAGAAAACAGTCGAAAATTATAAGATATACGGAAGAAGACGACATGAATGTAGTTATAGGAAAAGAAGAAGAAGAAGAAGATGAAGAGAAGACGAAGGAAAACAGTTGATAAGTATAAGATAAACGGAAGAAGACCAAATGAATGTAGTTATAGGAAAAAAAGAAGAAGACGAAGATGAAGAGAAGACGAAGAAAAACAGTTGATAAGTATAAGATAAACGGAAGAAGACGAAATGAATGTAGTTATAGGAAAAGAAGAAGAAGAAGAAGAAAGAAAAGAGAAGAAAGAAGAAGAAAAGAAGAAGAAGAAGAAAGTAGAGAAGTAGTCGTAAGATATACCATAAGACGAAAAGTAGTTGCAACGTATTGTAATAATTGCTATTTATAGAAGAGAAGCATAAACGGTATGTATTCAAAGAAGAAGAAGACTAGAGTGAACATAACCAATAAAGAAAACCTTCGTACCGAAGAAGAAGAAGACGCTGTTGAAGTCAGTATAAATAAAAGGGGGAAAGAAAATATATATATATGACCGTTAGCATATACGAATAAGAAAAAGACGAAGAAGAAGAAGAGGAAGAAAAGGGTAGGAACAACCTTTTCGATAATTGTAGAACTTAAAAGTATATATAACTATTATCCGTCTCAACTAACTTTCCAGCCAACCCTCAAGAGTGATATCTAAAGACGACGCATGTTTGTAGAAGAAGTGCATCCAGATGTCAAGAAAAGTTTCCCATAACTATTCCTTACTAACCTGTCTTCCCCCAAATTTTTAAGCGTTTGTCAAATAATCAGGCGCAAATCCTCCGTATAACTGTAATATTGTTCCTCCCAAAACTTATTGAAAACCTAAAACAACTTTATTAATATGTTCCGTATTCATCATCCCCATACTTATATGTAACATAACATTATAAAATTTTTAAGTGTTCCTTTAACAACGCGAACATGTTAAACGAAGTACACTGTTACAAATCAGAAGAGGTGAACCCTAATATCTGTACTAGCTGTAGTAGTCATCACCAACACTGATACCCACAGAAGATGTATGTGTGTAACTGAATCAAGAATTCCTAACGTATAATTCGGTTTGCTATACGACTGGACTCTATTCAAGATCCAAACGTCCAACCTTTCTACCTCAATCTAAAAGTAATGCCACGACGACGCATGAAGGTGGATGAAGCTAATGATTTCGTTATGCTACTACTATTTAATCTACTAAAAATCTATTTTCAAAATTTTTTTTTTTTCAAAATTTTCCAGAAGAATTCAAAAGCTCTCCTGAAAAATTTCTTTT
>JADDOH010014533.1:0-13613 GCA_016648135.1 Agrypnia vestita | reverse complement strand
AACAACTTTTTTCGAGGCGCCTCCAGAGATTCACTGCCACTCGCTTAAATATAAATATTTTGCAATGAAAAATTAAAAAAATAATGTGAAAATAATGCATTGTTATATGAAAATTTAGTAAATAAAGTAGTACTACCTGTATCGTACAAAAAATCGTACATTCCTAACAGTTTAATTTAATAATTTTGGTGTTAAAATGTCTATTCGATGATTACAAAAAATGTAACGTTTTAGTTTTCGTAAATAACGTAGATATATCATATTTTGTATGACATGTAGACCTATGTTACATCACCGACACACAGGAGTTAAAAGCTTAAATAACATAGAGCCATTCCGTTCGGGCCATTAGTCGAATGCCGGACGCCGCCTCGTGCGGCAAAATGTTGCAGGCACCCTCGGAAGGAAAAGATTTCACAAAAAGTGTTTGATAACGATTGCAATTTCTTTGTACGGAGTTCCCGTGCACAGCTGATCGCGTGCGGCGCGGACACGTGCGCGGTCCGTATGCGGCACGGCAGCAATTACGAGCTAATTTAAAGCCCTAGACCCTAGAAAAATTGCTTTCAATTAAACTACCCGTCGGCCTATACCCGGAAGCTTATTGGCTCGCGAGCAAATTATCCGAGCGAGACAAACCGTGTTCAAATGTCACAGCGGATATTGTATTTCGTAGCGCTGGTGCACTTGGAAGCAGGCTGTCTCAGGGAGGTTGTCTGGAAAATTGCCGACATGAAATGGCATAAATTAAAAGAAAAACTTTAGCTAAATATCATTTGTTCCAAAAAAATTAAAATACTGACTGATTTCATTGATAGAAAATTTTCTTCCTAAAATTTAATATGATTTCCATTTTAAATTGGTTTTCAATTAATATAGTGTTAGTTAAATTAGTATAAACCACTACCAGATTTTAGGTCTACCGGTTTCGATACGTAACCGTCTCTTCGTCAGGACCAACACTACACTGTGTTCACGACACTATACACGACAATCATAGTATTGTTAATTTTTCACCAATATTTATCACATGCGTGTTAATCTTGTCAAGGACAAACATGCAATAACTAGCTTACATAACGATCAGGAATCTACGACGGAGAGAGAGTGAGAGGGGGCGGGGAAGGACTATATGAAAAATTGACTTGGTTATTTATTAGAAGTGCTATATTATTCAACGCTTTCCTAGTATAAAAAATTCTAAATTATTTAATTTTAAACCTTTATTATTAGTATTCAATATTTTCATCCCTGTTTCTGTGTCTAATTAATGATTATTTTCTGTGAGGTGGTTTGAAAATTAGGAAAAATTATTGTTATTAAGACACCTCATATAATGTTATGTGGTTTTTAATTAATAGGCAGAAAAAATATATCAGAATAGCTCATCTACGGGTGAAGTCTTAAATAAAAAATACTGTCACTCTTGCACAAGTTTCAATGATCATCACACAACGTTAACGACATCTCCATCAATGACATACATGTAATTCTACGTGTAGGAACAAATGGGTACGAGATAATTTGATGTACACGGTGACAGCGGGCTAACGAAATTAGCACCAAAAAAAAAAACTAATTCGCATTTTTATCCTGCGCAGTAATGTATTCAGCCCCCCGCCCACCGATCCGCCCTCGCGCGCACGCCAGGAGATAAGACAACTGATGGTGTTAATTTGACAAATTGAATTAAGGAGTGCGGTTTACCGTCGGCTGTAATTACGAGTCACGTGAGCGCGTGACGTGAATTTTTAAATGATCACGTGACCGCCCCGACTCCCTTATATTTTTCCTCCCTTATATTTTTTTTCACCCCCCGCGGGAGCCGTCACTCGGAAGGGTTCCACTCGGCAGGATGAATGTGAGATAAGCCACTGTAATTGGATGAAGCAGCACGAATGAGAGAGTCCGAAATTGCGATTATCGCAACTCGCCTATTTTTGTGGGTTTAGGCGAAGATTTAAGTATTCGGTTTCGTTCTGATCAGCTCTGATGCGTTTCGTTTCCGCAGGTGGGATCAAAACAAAATATACAATAGTAGTGAGTACAAAACTAATTACAGTTAAATGGACTAAACTATTATTTACTTTTTGTTCCGCATGAACTATATATATTTATTTATTTTAAAGTCTTATTATTATCGTTCACATCCCATTTAAACATGTTTTAATTGTATATTTAATTATCTTTGTTGTTTGTATATATATTGTTTATTTGTCTTCAGTATGTTCTATTTCTAATATTTATTTTTATTCAATTACTTTAAAACATGCTTTGTTAGGTATATATAAAATAATTCTTGTACTGTAAAATACTACTGATTAACAAATAAATCTTGGAATATATTTATGGGGCATAGACATTCGATGGTTTATCCAGGGGATCGTAAAACTTTCAGAAAAGGCAAGAAACAAAAAAGAAAGATCACAGAATCAGTAAGTATGCTTAAAGATTATTTGCAATCGTAATATTTTTACTTGTCAATTCACTTTTTGTTTACATATTATTATAAAAATGTTTATCGCTGGTTGGCAATTTTATGCAAGCAAGCACTCAATTTCATAGAACAATTGAAATATATTTCAGGTATACAAAGTTACAGTGTTAAAACCAGCTCCATAATAAGGAGACCTGGGAAGATGGAAGAGGATAAGAAAGGGTTAAACTAGGTTTTGGAAAAGACAAAATTGTTTTACTCTACTTTTGAAGATAGTTATGTCACGATGTGATACCTGTGCATAGACTTTATTGAAAGGTCTAATATAGTTGGAGCTGCACCAACCCATGCACACTTAGCGTAGCTGATAATACTTGACGGAGTGAATAATATACCATTTTTGGAAAACTGAGATTTTGAAAGTATGTATCGGTTTTCTAACTTTGGAACTTAAACATTTCATGTGCGGAGCCTGACGTAGGTTTAATCATAAATTATCTTATTTTTATTTATTTTATTTTTATATTAAAAAAATTATTTTGACTGCACATACTTACGTGTGGATCTCTATTATATGCAGTTAATGTGTGCAGTTATTTGGATGATAATAATTTTGTTGGAATATCATCAAACCGTGTGTTGACATCAGATGGCAAATAAAAGAATTGAATTAAACAGTAAGAGTCGAATAATAGAGGATAGAAGGAAATATCGGTACAATAGGCAAGAATGAGTACCTACTAAATGCTTTACGGTATAAAAAAAATTATGATTATATAAAAATCTGAATAATTTCAAAATTAAAAGGCGTTAAAAAAGTATTCCTTGAAATTAGCGTTAAATTTAACGTTATCGGTAAACGCCGGCATTTACGTGTTAAATTTATTTCCCTTCGCTATGTTAATAGATAAAGTGGGAGGAATTCAGTTATCGTCAGTGTATGTAACACAATTTGTTCTACAAATGTTTTGAATGTAGAGGAACCCCTTTATTTATGATCCCGCTAATTTACGACCCCTACACATGCGAACTCTGTTTTCATGCATCAAAATATAAAAGTTCTTATATTAGTCTTTAACCACACGTTTCACTTCTCTTGTACCGGTGACGTTTAACTTACAAATTTGTCAAAACTAATTAACTACCTACAAGACAGACTTTTAGTATCTGTTTTGTCTGTGTATTGAGAAGACTACCTCGGAAATCATCTATTTCTAATCACCCATGATATATCTTTTTAATTTTTTTTTATTAATCAGTTAGAAAAGACACGCAGAAAAATACACAAAGAAAAAATATTTTACTGCTACCGGGATCTATATATCTTTTTCACTTTTCTCACTTCACTTACTTCCGAGGAAATCTTTATTATCGTGTTCACTACTTTACTCTCAGATTTACATTCCCTTCTAATTTTTTTATTCGTAACTTAATCATAAATACATCCGCCATATATACGCATGAGTAGTTTAACTTCCGGTCTGCTTTCATTTTTCTTTTGTCAGCTAATACCCCGTTTCAAAAATGAAGCCGGAAGATCTTTAAGAGGCCCCAGTAAATTATTTTGGTATTTGCTCTCGATTTGCTAAATTTAACGTAAACTTATTAAATCATTTTGCAAAATCAATAGGTAAACAGGCTTTTAATCAATTATATTATGACAGATACATTTACTCTTGAAGCATTTCTTTAAAAAAATATGAACAAATATATTGTTATCACATCAAAAAAATTATAACCCCGAAACACTATATTAGTTTTCATGCAATAGAGTTATCTTTGGTACACTCATATGGAATATTTTCAAATAAAGTCCATATATTTTATATGTACTGTTAGTTTCCCATGAATAAATAAAATAAAATAAAATAAATAACTGTGAAAACAAAGTTTTTAATGTCCCCATAAAATTATTCTTCGTTTTTTGAAGATGATATAATATTACAAGTTCATAACTTGTTTTGATTGAAAGAATAATGAAATAAGTAAATATATTAGAACCCCATCATATAAACATACGTTTCGGTTACTACAGACGAAACAAAAATAAAGTTCAATTTATTCTAAACATTCAAAAACAGTCAATTTAGATAATAACTAAAAAGTATAAAATGTGCTTCTAGGCGCAGATGTATAAAAATTGAACTCCTAAATTAATTATTTCTGGACAGCATTATTTATCATCGCGTAATATTCTAGAGAATGATGTTTTCATCGAATACACGTTATCATCTTTAGCCCTGGAGAAAACGTAACAATATCATAATTAGGGCTTTGTGTACTTTGGGGTGTTGTATGTTTGTAGGTACAATGAGATGGTACATTATATAAACAGTAGGCATATACCGATTTTCCCACCAAACTGCTATGTAATGTTCTGAAATTAATTTTGGGATACGTTTATGTAAATAAGGCAAGAAACGTGTAATTTCCATTTGTTTGTTTGATAAATGATTCAAGGCTTTTTGGAATTCTAACCTCCGTGTTATGTTTGATTAATTAATCAAAAATAACTTAAATATTGCGCACAAATAAACATTTTGTTTTATATTTAATAGGCAATGAACAGCTGCTTCAATTTCAACAAAGTAATATGTACTCAATTGAGCTATTTATATTTTTATCTATTTACTTAGAGTATTTTATCTACGATTAAACAATAATCATTAGCTCAATCATACAATAATTTACAAGAATTAAGTTTATGTCAGTATAAATGTGTTATAATAAATATATCTGTAAAGGAGAAAACTAACTTCGAAATTTCTGTCAACTGGCGAATTGTCAAAACCTTGAAAAATAAAATTATTTAGTTTTTCGAGCAACTGAAAAATATAAAATTAACATGATATTTAGAATATTAAAACTAGTGAATTCTCAAGTAATCTATCAGTAAGTGTCTGCAGTCACCAGATCGCCAAAACACTATGAAATTTTTTAATTAAATCTACCTACTCATTATAATCTGCCACACGAATGTAGCAAATTATAATGCACGTTGTATATTATCAATGGCATAAGAATATTTTCTTTAATACCTTTAAGCAAAAAAATCTACGTATGACATTTTTTCAGTGTGATACTTTACGAATCATATTACATTCCATATTTTCTAAGAATTCCCTGTATTTTTTAACATTAAAGATTACTTAATGACGAATGTAAATTTTCAGACTTTCACTGTAATGTTTTACTTTACATGTAATTAACATCGGTGTAAAGTATGTAGGTGCCTAGTGTATGAAAGAGCGTGTTGGCTAGTGATTCACGCACGTGTTGGCGTGGTATTGTAAGTGGTTTGGTGATAAAATTCTTATTGTAACATATCAAAAATCTTTATACGTCATGAAAATATCAATATTGTTCCTTATTGGAAATGTAGGATATTACATACATTGAGTGAAAAATAAAAAATTCTAGAAAATTTCCTCAAGAAACAGAAAGATGATAAGGATTGAAACATAGTGATTTTAAGTAAGAAAATTTTCAATTCGGTTTGGATTTTCAAAGATTTATACTATACTATAAATACGCCACAGAAAAGATCATTAAAATTGAAAGTCAATTTATATATTCTTACTTATAATAAAAATAATGTTAATTCCAACATAACCAGGTTGTAAGTGTAAGACCTGGTCTACCATATAAACTTCAAGTTACATATAAGTTTTTTTTTAAATTTATTTATATATATAGTAAATAAATACATTTTTTTACAATGAAAATAGTTTCAGTTTTAATAATGGTATTTCTTTTAAACTCTCTTATAAACACGTGAGTAGGAGAGTGAGAGGAGATCATATTTAAAATATATTTAATAGTAAGTATTACATACCTTGTACTTACATACAATAAAATAAAATATAACTAATACGCAATAATCATAATGCAATTATGTAAGAAAACAGTAAAAATAAAGTCATAATAAGCATAAAGCATAATATATAACGGTGTGCAATTATTATTTTAAAATGAATATATTAAGAAAAAAAAGGAAAATTTTAAGCATATTCATATTTAAGTTATAGTGAAGCATAACATATATAAAGAGAAAATATAAAAAAAGGTAATAAAGAATTAAAAATAATAATAAACACCATAAAAAATAACAATGAATACACATTCACATACCTATATAAGCAATTTCAAAGTTCTAAAATTTATGCATCATACATGAGAAGATGTATGAACGTAGTTGAATAAAAAGTGACATGCTAGGACAGAATAATGTACAATTATATCAATAAAATTAATAAAAATAAACCACTTTTGTAATCATTTTTTTACAAAAGTGAAAACCAACTTTATTTTTATTAATTTTTTTATTAATGTTTTGCTGTTTTTGAAGAAGAAAATACAATTTTATCCTCGTTGTGGTTAGTTGGTCAACTTAATTAATTTAATTTAATAATTTAATCTATGATTACATAATTGATTAAAATAATAAAAAAGGTTGTATTTAAAATTTTAATACGAGTTCCGAGATATAAACTGTTCAAGCGGGAGAAAGAATTGACGAAATATTAATATTTAAAATTATATTTTAATTTTATATTTATTTTCTTAGATTATGTCTAAATGATTAAATGATTAGATTTATCTATTTAATGATTAACTTAATTCAGGATATAACTTATCTCCAACGATAATCTTTGCGATGTATATCATAATTTGAATATTATCTGAATATATCTACAAGCTCTAACGGTATGCGTTTTAATTACAAGCTATTACGTGTCTTTACGATACAGTAAAAAGCGGAGAATTTAGTACTGAAACGTTGCATGATAATGGCTTAGCCATGTTTAATGAAAAGGTTTTAATAACCAGGTATGTCCCCTTTTCTAGACATTTAAATCATATCATATACCCTGCACCACGACTCAGCATTTTCTAACATATATAAATTTCACATCGCTTATGGTCCCTTAATTTTTCAACACCATTTTTTGCACCGCACCACTATTATCGTATTTTCTACAAACCTTCATTCTACATTCTACATACCATACATAGTCATACCTACTCCTTAGAGTTGAGGATTTCGGTATCATAGTTTTCTGCTAATTATTTCATTTGGTTGGTGCATAGTATTAAAAGCTCCTACCTGGCAGTTTAATCAGCATAATGCAGTTTTTCATGATTTAATTCCATGTAATATTATCAAAAATAATTAAGCACACAGTGGTACATCTATAGTAATTAAATTTAACTTTTGTATGTTGTGGAGTAGAATTTGATTCATTTTTCATTAATATCAAATTTAAGTATAAAAAGAAGTTAAATGTTGATGTTTTTACTAATCTACTGTACGTAAGAATAATAATATTATTAAGTTAATACGGTAAGAGACTATAAACGATACCTTACAAATAGTACAGGTTACAGTTATTCCATGACTAAATATAGGAAAAGAAATTTTACATCTATTAGTATTACTTGAAATTTACAAATACATAAATAATTAACATAAAAATATTTACACATTGAAATTTTTTGTACGAAATTTTTTTGTAAAAAATAACCATTTGGTATTGTTTTTAATGAAAGTTAAAATAAATTAAATTTGATAATTAAGCGTAACGTAGAATTTTATAAACCGGAGAATTTTTAATGATTAGTGCATAGAAAAAAGAACCTTAATATAGGGCTTCGCCGAAAACATTTAATTATCCATGGGAAAGGGGTAACTTAAGCCTTATAAATAAGTCGATTATACGTGGTATATCCACTGTTTGATAATGGCCTTACAAGGCGAAACAGCTGTCACATTAAAAATTTTATTAATTATTATAAAGATGGAGTTTTCTACAAAACTAAACACAAATACCATAAATAAATTTGATTTTGCCTACATCAGCTGTATTGACATACCTAATATTTTTTAATAAAATGTAATTTGTAGTTTAAACTTTTAAAAAAAGAATAGAAAATCAAATGATACACCAAAAATAAAAGAAAACCTTAAGATAACCAAATTGCGATCAAAAATAAATTTCTACATTTTCGGAGAGAAATTATCTGTAACCTCTTTCAAAAATCATGTCCCTACCCCAAAATTAAATTATTATAACTTCAAATTTGTGGGCTGTCTAAATGGTGGAAAGAACACGAGAAATGCGGCCACGCGATGTTCGAAGGACCATAAAATCCAATGTTATCCATTTTTTCTGAACACCGTTACACAGTTTTTGCGTGACTTCCTTTAGTCCAAAGGTAGTATGCAAATTCCATAAAGAGAATTTCATACCGCCGCGGCAATACTTTGCCAACAATATGACATAAAAGAATGGGAAAATTTCGTTATATTGTTCGTGAAATGCTCATTTTTTTCAAAGGAAGCCACTACAGAAGTTTTGTCATTGTTCAAAAGTTTCATTCGGAAACGTGACGGAATTTCGTCATAAAAAGTTTTTTTTTGATTATCTATTAATTTTTTCGCGATTTTGTACCATGAATAAATTCATTAACTATTGACGTCTACAAAAAATTAGTTTTTTATAAATAAATATCAGGGGCGTACAGTGACAACAAGAAGTATGAATTTTATTGAAACGAATTGAAAAAAACATCGAAATTAAATAAAAGTATCTGCTGGGATTTTTCATCTCGCGTAACTATAAGCCACGCAAGTTTTGCCTTGAAAATTGCAGCCATCAACTACCTAAGTTTTTAATTCCCCACTGCAAAGGCTTTCTAGCCTAGCTAATAGATATGAGCAGCTTGACTTTTTAATATTCGAATATGTTTTAAAAGGCGTAATAATATTAAGTAAAAAAGAAAACGATAGATTACTCTGTCAATCTAGACAGCGCATTCCTTGATAGGTGGAACTTGTAATGAGTCATCATTATCGTCAGTCTTCAATATTTAAGTGTTGGGCATAGTTTAAGTTTTGGACAAACTCCTTCACTCATCACTATCTTGCGCTAGACTCCCCGACCCAGTATAGGTAGCCATTCTAGTATCTTCAAGTTTGTGTTTACTGGGGTATTATGCCATGTTAATACGACCTTTCGGATCCCATTGCAGGGTCCATCATCAGGGCTGATGTGTTATTGTGAGTGTTGATGTTGTGGTTAAGTATCGACTTGCGATACCGTGCCGATGTCATGATGTGTTGCATTGTGTATGATTCATCTGTTGTCTGATCACTATCTCTGCGGAGTCTGCGACGAGAATGACTTCGAAGCGCCGGATACCAAGATGTTTTTAATTTGAGGTTGTAACAACACGGCGTAATACCCCAGTAAACACAAACTTGAAGATTCTGAGTGGCCGTGAAAACCTAAGAACATTCTTAGCCATTCTAGTAGTTTTTATATTCGGTAGCCATTCTGCACGTATCATCATACGAACGATCCAATTTCACTTTAGCTGAGATGCCTTTTTTGACACATTTTTTAATTTTATCGGTTCCCTTATGTAATATTTTGACTTATTTGGGCCCTAAGGGATAAACTCAATACCATTAATTTCATTTTTAAATGCGTTAATCATTTCTTTTGTCTATACTTTTTGGTAAGCTCTGTTATTTCTTGTAAGCATTCATTGAAAACTTTTGCTTTGAGCTACATGTTCTTCTTAGAATTATTGTGGATGTAAACTATCGGAAAGCTGTCAAATATTGAATAGCGGAGTTGGTCTTACCTAAGCAGTAGCCACTATGACGATGAAAATTTGCGTAAACTTGTCGTCCTCGAAAAGGTATAGGATAGACATAGCATAGTAATATTGCCGTAGTGTGACCAAATAGTTAACACTATAGGCATTAAAATTTACTAAGTAATTTTTACAGCTCTGGATTGAATCAAAAGAGAATAATTTTATCATATTTTGCCATGGATTTTTGGCGCAAAATTTATTGTAAATTAACGAGAAAAGGAATTATAAACACGAATTTATATAGATTTAAAATCATTGGATATAATTTTTACAAGCAGTATACTAATACTAGTATTATTACAAAAATATCATTAAGTCGATGTCGACCAGTTTATACATTTTCGTATTCAAAAAATCTCTATTTAAAGAGGTTGCGATCGTTCGACCCTGTGGGACGTCTAAAGTTGTCTGACATAATTATTCGCTGGCAAAATAATTAAACACGGATGTAACATTAATATGAATTTATGCAACATGTATTGAATATTTTAATTGAAATTCTGTACGAGAAACCTTCAAACATCCCAATAGCGACATTTTTTACGAAATCAAATTACCAACTTCATACTCCGAGGAGGGCCAAATTAATTTGCAAATATTTCTTTGTGTTTCCATTCGAGCAAGGGCAAAAAGTCCATTATGCTCGAGACAATTCACTTTAACCAAATTACAGAACTTTCGGGACGGCGTGTATTTCGTCGAAGATCTGTTTTTGCAGAACAAAAGGAAATTAGGATGGAACAGGAAAGTAAGGGAAGTTGTGAACTTTGTTATTGGCCCCTATGAATAGTTTCGTACAAATTATTTCGTATGAAATATTTGTTATTCGGAAAAATATTCATTTAATAACGTGCTTCGACATACAAAATAGATTATCTTAAAATAATATGAGATGGGAATTAACAGATTTTTGGAGCAAGGAAAATATATTTTTATGGTAATTTACTAAGTTAGACCTAGAGGCGATAGTCATAAAATAAATAAAATGTTTTGGCATATGATTATTTTAATTTAAACAAGCAGAAAGAAATTTCCTGTAGCTATGGTAGCTTTGGAAGCAAATGTGGACGTTTCGCGGTCACGGTCCCTTTTTATTCCCTTTATATTAACTCGTGGAGTCTGCTTGTCTTCTTGTCTGACGAAAATTTGGATCCATTTTAAACCCCCTTCCCGTAATCCAATCGAGCTGAAACTTTGCAAGCAGACTCGTGACGTCGATCAAGAAGATCTATCAAATTTTCGTTAAAAAAAATTAATAAATTTTGGGATTTTTCAAATTTTGAATAGTTTTTTCATACAACTTATTAAGTTTGTATGAAAATATTTCAACGCGTCTGGTAGACGCGAAATCTGATTATAGTTTAATTTAGGATTTTTGGAAATTTTTTATTACTCCCTTTCGTAGCGTCGCCCGACCGAAGCCCAACGCGTAGGTTAAGCGCCAAACCAGTTTCCACTAGTAAATGAGAAAAGGAGTATAATAAAAACTTGGTTTTTATGGGTTACTTTTTGACTCCCTTTATATTTACTCGTGACGTCTGCTTGCTTGCCGTCGCAAAAACTTTGGATCGATTTTCGACCCTTTTCCCTTGATCCAATCGAGCTGAAACTTTGCAAGCAGACTCGTGGCGACGATCAAGAAGATCTATCAAATTTTCGTTAAAAAAAATTAATAAATTTTTGGATTTTTCAAATTTTGAATGATTTTTTTCATACAACTTAAGTTGAATGAAAATATATCAACGCGTCTGGTAGACGCGAAACCTGATTACAGTATAATTTTGGATTTTTGGAAATTTTTTATTACTCTTTTTCGTAGCGTTGCCCGACCGAAGCCAAACGCGTAGGTTAAGCGAAAAAAAAATATTTCAACTAGTAAATTAGAAAGGGAGTATAATAAAAACTTGGTTTTTATGGGTTACTTTATTCTTATGTTGAAAATATGAATTATTTTCAAAAAGTATCCAATAACATTTATTAACGCAAACAGATTCTCAATTTCATGACCAAAGGCCGTCTGCCTTTTCACCGTAACACAATTGCATGGTTTATCTTTTTCAATTTTAGTACACAAATAATCCTGAAGAAGAGAACATTGTTCTCGAAACATGTAGATTGTATATCTAATAAAGTGATGAAAACAAAGTGATTTGAAAAAAAATATATTGATCGTATTATTTATATTTGTCTACTTATATTATTTGATTAATTACACCTACATGTTTCGGAAAAGCCTTTCCATCATCAGGGTGTTTTATATATGTCAAAATATCAAAATGAATAATTTATTTTGTTTTTCTAAATTATTTTTAAGTATTATTGCTGAAGAATTTTTAGAGTTGGGCTAGTAGTTAAATTCAATTGTTTATTAATAATATTTTGTGTACTATTACATGCTTAATTAATTTCTAATGATTTTAAATTATTCAATTTCAGACCTAAATTATTTACGTGTAAAATAGAAAGTCCTAAATTTTTATCAAACCGTAAAAAAATAATAATAATAAAATACAAAAGTAATTATTGTTTAATTTTAACATTCAAGATTAATAAGGTTTCTGATTATGAACTACCTTCATAGCGTAATATTACACAATTGATGATATTTATTTATCTCCAAACAGGTCGGACATACACGGCAGAACAGCCTAAAAATACAACGCTGAATCTGATGGGTATTTCAGTTTCGGCGTTATAGTACGAATGAATAATTTGATAATTCTTTTGTCGGATTAGTGATAAAAACCAATACAGAGGTCTATAATATCTGAAAACACAGTTCCATTATAAAAGAGATTTAATGTTCATTAAGCCTTTTGTTAAAATATATTCCAGTTTTGCTAATGTAAATCGTATTATAATCTTTGCGATGAATTTCATAATCCCCGCTTTCATTAAAAATGTTCGGTTTATCCTTCGAATTTATAAGAATTTTACCGAAATTCGTTTGAGTACAATATCCGAGATAAATTCGTTGATAATTTTGCGCACTTTGTTGGATATTCCTTTTACGCAAAAAAATTAACTCCATGCATAATATTTTGTAGAATTATATAACTCAATTAACTTTAAATTGTGTCGCTCATGAGTGAACTTATATGACTTTATAAAATTATCTATAATTAAAAATATTCTCCTACGTACCTTCAAAAGATAAATTACGTTGTGCCGAATAGTACACTGAAGTACTTCTTTGCTTTTCATCTACCAGTCTACAATACAAACTTAACATTTTGTTGTTTCTTCAATAAGTGCAAAATGATTTTGTGGTGTCATGTGTACTCATATATAAAGAGGTAATGTTTGTGAGTTTGTAAATTTGAAAGTTTGGATGTAGGAGGTAATATCCGAAACCACTCATCCGATTTCAAAAATTCTTTCACCAATATTTAGAATGGACTTTCAGGGTAGTTAAATGCTATATATTATCTCTATAAAACAAAAGGGCTTTTCGTGGTGACCTATTTTACAATTAAAGTCGACGAAAAAATGGTAGAGCGATGCGTTTTTT
>JADDOH010014532.1:0-21874 GCA_016648135.1 Agrypnia vestita | reverse complement strand
TAATCAAAACAATAATTGCATGTTTACAGATAGGTTATATACCTACAACCTACAAATTTGTATAAAAAAAACACAATATTGGGAGCTTAAATAACTAACGACAAATTAACATTATTCTTAAAAATAATTAAAACTCACAAATCAACATTATTCAACTAGGTGTAATACATGAAAACATAAGACATGAAAGCCTCGATCTAAAGTAATATTAATGTTTATTCCAACACGGCATTTACTTATTTGCAATTAATTAAACTATTTTGTTTCAACCCCGTGTGCTAAAATTCATTCTGCAGACAGATTTCAAAAACTAAAAAGTCGGAATCTTATATCTCTTCAACCGTGTTACATCTTTTCACGAGATAATATTCTATTACGTTATATATTATATATTACATCAATATCAAACATCGTCGGCAATAACAATAGAATACAGAATAAATGAGGAAACTACATATAAAACGAGTAACATCCACCTGCAGAGGTGGCCTGGGTTATCTAAACAATCATTACCTTACTTAAATTAAACATATCAGTTGCTAATTAATTAGGTACATATTACATTGATATTATGATTCACCACTTTGCCTCAATTTCTAATTCGGCCTCTACCTTCTTAATTGATTGACCCCTGTTATCTTTATTGATAATGACCGCCTGGTCGTGCGTTGCGGGATCTTCGCGCCCTTATATTAATAATATGATTTTTTATACGATCCTACATCTCGCGGATAGCGTCGCCATGTGGGAGATCGGTATGTCAGCGCTTTCTAAAACATCTCTATTGTCTGTCGAGGACAATAGTAAGTTTACTGCGACGACTTTCGGAATTATTATCTTGTTTTTCTAAAAAAATGTCTTTCCCAAAACAATGGCGACTTCTCTAACAAACGCAGCTTTCTAAACCGTTGTCCCATGTGTTCGCATTTGGCCAAGATGTTCTTTCTATTGTTTAATCGGGGTTAGAGATATACGTCCCGCTGCAAGAAAAGGTTTACCGTTTTTACCCTTCCAAGATGTTACTTAAGAACAAAAGGTTGCGAACGTATTGCCCATCCTAACAAAAGGCCGTGCACTCTTAATGTCTTCGGCAACCCTAACTTTCTAATTCATTGTTTCATATGTTTTATGGCGGGCTATCCTAAGAGCGATCGTCCGTCGCAAAGTTATTTTTTTGAACAATAGGTCACATATTTCGTCCTCGAACAAAAGATCGAACATGACCGGCTGTGACCACATGGCGCGTGATCTTCGAAACATGGGCGCTTTGATTTCGGTATTGCCCTAGGACAAAATTAATAACCTGGTTCGCGTCATATTCCGGTACATCAACAGGATGTAACAAGAATTTTTTTAATACGCCTTTTAAATTTATTTTATTAAACGCTGTGAAACATACTGTATAAAATGTATGTTACGATATAGAATTGAAACAAAATGAGACATTCAATATTAATTAATTTATTTATTTAATGTTTATGGAAGACCAACAGCACAAAAAAAAGCATAGAAAACATTGATACAATATAGATGGCCAATTACAGGTCTCCACATTTAGAATACTTTATATTACAATTATAATAATTTTAAACTAAACCAAGTTTCAATCATAATGTTTATATTAAATATTAAATAATATTTAATGAATGCAATATTATTTTACATATTGAATGTAAATAAGTTAACTGATAAACATACCCAAGATTGCTGGATATGCAGTACCAAGAATGAATCAAAATTAGGTACTTTATTTCCTATAATATTGTTTTATCATTGATAAATAAACAGGTACTAGGTTAAAAACTTTTTGTTTATTTTTACCGTGATCAATTTTTTGAAAAACATCATAATTGAATATAAATTATTATTAATTGGTAACGTTTGAATTTTTTTTATTTAAATAAAATATTTTGTTATGTAAAAATTTTATATATTTTTTTAGCCTTACAGTGGTCGCATATGTAACATTTTTCTAGGTAACATTGTGTTCGTCTCTGAGTAACGCTCAGTCGGTAAAATTTGCAAAATAACATTATTAATATTATTAATATTTAAAGCATTAACTTTGTGGTTAGACATAAAAACAGAATGTTAGTAAACCTAGTAAAAACTACTATCAGTAGTATAGTAGTGGTTTTTACTAAGTTTACTAACATTACGTAATATCAAAATAATTTATTTATTCATACCAGCAGAGAAAATTTGAAAATTATGTAAAAAAAACAAAAAAGGATTTTCGAATCACCTTTTGGTTTTTATTTCGAAAAATATAGCTATGTTAAACAAACATTTGAATATAAATAACATGAAACAGTCTAAAATTTGAAAAGTATATAACAAATGAAAAGCTGTTTTATAAATATTTTAATAATTATACAACAGGTTTAATTAAATCGTTTCATTTAGGATAAAATTCTTAAACAACCAAAAAAAATTTTGTCAGTATCAATAAAATATATGTTGTACATTATTTTTGCCTTACAGATTTTTTCAAGCCGGAGATATGCGGAGATACCATTTATAAATCTGAATTCAACATAATCCTAATTTAACTTAAGAATTAATAAGAACTTGACATTTTCTTCCTACGCCTAATGTCAAAGTTGAATATGCCGAATAAAATTAATGAATTCGTAATCGGAATATTTTTTCGTTTTAACATCATTTTTCGCGTTCCCATTGTCGCTTCCACTAAATTGCTCCCATAAACCAAGCGAAAAGATGTTTTGATGTCATTAAAAAACAAATTTAAAAAGTTTATTGCGGACTTATCCTTTTAATGCCTACGTTTATATAAAAAATATATTTTTTTTGCTTCACTTTTTCTTTTTTGGTGAAATTATTTGTTTCATGATACACAATGTTTGTGTGTTTTATTTTGCAAGAAAATTAATTATTAAAAATAGTACATATCAATATAAAATAATTTACCCCTGCAAACATCAAACGAGAATAATCACAATAAGTATTACCTTTGTCTATTTATCAACGGTTTTGTCTATGGCGCTGTCTTTGTAACAGTAACACCGATGTCAGAACCATTGCATTTTATACTCGACGTTCTTCAATGAGCAGTCCTTTATTGTGGGTGCCTTTGAATTGATATACTGCTTTCTTTGCTCTTCAAGTCAACAGTTTATAAACTTGACTGAATAAAGGTAAGTTCACAAGGCCATGAGCACGCACGTCTTTATACTCTCATAGCCACGCAATAACAGTCCTATTGTAATATAGAAAAAAATAATACTTTAGAATTACTCCATTTTGTCCACAGCGGGATAACCTATGATAATTAAGAAAAAATATAGAAGTCTCCCACAGACAAAGCTGTTTGTTTTTGGAAAATGTATGGAAGTCTTTTATGTGCGTCAATCAATCAATCACAAAGCTCAAAAACGTAAACAAACGTTAAGCTATTCACAATCATGTAAGCTTTCATTCATTAATTTCAAACTTGAAATTAATGAATGAAAGCTTAGATTGGCGGCATTATAATATTACACAAGATACAGAAACAGCAATATCGCTTATTTCAGAATACAGCCGATTACCCCACTTAACGCTAGTGGATGACACCTTTTCTTTGACTAATTTTTCGACGGAACTCAACGTCATGTCGACATTTCTAGACCATAGGTACCCTGCACCTTTATGATTGACCTAATGTAGCCTCAGACATGGCCACCGCATTTTTCTTAAACAATCAAGCGTGCGTGCGCCTCGAGAGTTGGATGCGTACTAAAACTTTTATTGCTAGTCCCTCACGAAATCACTTTAAGCAATCAACGATGGGATTTCTGCTAACACATTTACGTACCTGCATATTACTTACACAAATTACTTTTTATGTGTTAATGTTGGCATTCTTATCTGGTAGAACCTTTAAATGATACTTGTATATTTTATTCACTTAAGCCAGGTCATAGGTCCTGTGGACGCCCAACAATTCCTTACATCCTTTTCCATACAAATATTATGCTCTCTGTGAGACTTCTGTAATTTTTCCTAATTTATAATAATAATTATTATTCAAACATAAAAAATAAAATATAATATAATAAAAATTCAAAAAAATAAAAAGTAATAATATAGAGTGAAAAGCAATAGCATAAGCTTAGAAAATCACAATATAATCAAAATGTTACATAACAGTTAGATATCTTATTCAACCAACAATCAAAACAAATATAAATCAATTATTTAAGTCCAATTTGACAAGTACTAGTAGGTAATCTTTCAATACACATTTAAAAATATATTTGAATATAATAAAGTTGTTGGCAAAGACGTCAAGTTGCTCATATCTGTTCGCTCGTCTAGGAAGCCTTTGCAGTGGGGAATTAAAGACGTAGTTGGTAGCTGCAGTTTCCCCAGCAAAACATGCATAACTTCTAGTAGTTGAGGGACAGTCGATAGTGCCATTAATTAATTTGTGTAAAAAGAGAAAGTCCGTCACTATTCTTCTAGTCTCTAGTTTATCAAGAAAGCTAAAAGATCTAAGAATGTTGTAATCAATGTTTCTGGACTTTTGTTTTTTATTATTTATTTTATTTAATCCTTTAACATATTTGCGCGTTGAAATGACACGTGAAAAACTACACATTTAAAGCGAATAAAGATGTCTGATAAAGCTGGTGGTCGTGTTGGATAAAATTAGTTGAGTGCTTCCAATGTTTGTTAATGGTTGACATTGGGGGTATGTGAGTACCTCCTGTTTGATGGATTAACTCGAGGGTCACCACTCCGTTCGAAGAGTCGGAAATCTCTGCTGTTGCTGATGAGTTGAAACTCGCGATGGTTTGACAGAATTTATTGATCGAAAGTAACACTTACAGAAATACAATTATAGTACAATAGAATATAGTTGAACGGCGAGAAGTATAAAGATACTGTCGGCGAGAGCTTCCGGGAATTGAGATGTAGAACGGAGAGGGCATCCGCCGTGTGCGAAAGCCCCGAAGGAGTGAGATAATGTATGTGGTGCTTTCTCCTTCTTATAGTAGATTTGCCAACGGAATTGCGCGGTTTTTCTTGCCTCGTGCCGCTGCAGTTGTGCTGACTCCGGCGGAGTACGGTGCCCTTGGTTTGCAGTGTGGTCATAATCTACGATCCGCATCTTTGATGTGTTACCGAATTTTCCTGGTGTTGACCTGCATTGTTCGGCGCCGACCAGGTGCTTGAGCATTAATGCGTGTCGCTAGGGCATGTGTCACCAACCCCTGTCACGTATGTGCCATCTAGATGTGCGGCTATCTGTATGGTGGAATGGTTTCCACAGATACAATATACTAAGAGGAATTCCCTCTTCTGTTTCAATATGAACTTATGAATTTAATTTTGTCAAGAGTCGTATTGTGTCTATTGCAGCTAGTACTAGCACCATGGATTCCGCCATCAAGACCGAGCCAGGGTCCCCTGGGAGCGGAGGGGAGCCCCACAGCGCTGTGGACATATCCTGTCCTGACATCAAGCAGGAATGCGAAGAGTACTCCAGGAGGGCCGAGCGGGACAGAGGTACAACAATTTTTAATATTTTTTAGCAGTCCCGATCTTAGGGCAAGGGTAGGTAGAGTTCTCGACATTCAAATGATATCATTTTTAATCGCTGGTGGTTACCCAATATTACTAGAGTAAGTAACCAAATATCGAATACCATTTTGTTTTTGTGGCATAAAAAAATGATATTATAAATCAAAAACTTTTAGGGCCGGTTGTTTCATGTTGGATTAAAGTAAGCGTTGTTTTAAAGCATAGATTTTTACGTTCTCCACCAATCAGATGATCCGTTTTCGTAAAAATCTATGCTTTAACCGACCGCTTACTTTGATCGAACTTGAAACTACCGGGACTTATTCGTTATTATAATCAGTCATATATTTGCGCTTTACTTAATAACAGTCTTGTGTTACATTTATATTAATCCAAAGTATACAATTTTCTCAAAAACAAAATCAGTATGAAGGTATCTAATTATGGAATAACCATAGGAATATAGGAATATTATGATTTTTTATTATAATTATGATCTTGTCGTGCCGCTAGATAAAGAATGAGGTAACTTTTAATGCCACACAATACCCAGATAGATCAATTTGAAAAGATAAGAAAGAATTTTCTGCTTGTAGTTTTCTACCATGTGTATCTGACCTCCCTGGCCGACATTATTGATCTCATTGCAATTGATACCCAAATATCGAATACTACAAACAATTAACTATATGAGATTAATGAATATGAATGATTTAGATGAGTTTCTATAGGAACTTTGGTCAAATCTAAGTTAGAAACCTAATCTCCTAGCAAAAATCACAAATCCAGGTGTCGAACTCCGCACATGAGGCATTTGATTCATGTCTCTTTGAATATCTTGAAAAACAAAACTCACAACACTCGACTACAAGTTGAAACATGCACGCGAGTATAATGATTGAGAGAGATAGAAGATCACTGTTCTGTGCGCTTAAGAGTATTCGTTTACGAGAAATGGCGGTTTTCCATATTAGGGATACTATTCCATATGACCATACACACCATCTTGAATTGAGAACCAATCATAAAGATGCTAAATTCAAAAGCTGACGAATGATTGGTTATTGAATTTAAATTTAGAACTGTTTATTGAAATAAGATTTTAGGTGTGTAATCGAAATAGCAAAAAGGGGGTTCTCGTACAGATTTCTGTATTTCATGTTATTGTCTACGTTTGACTGCTTTTGGCAGAAAGTCATCAGTTTGAAATGTCCGCTGGTAGAACCCTTTAATTTCTATACGATTCTTGGCATCAGCTTTTTAATAATGGAGACAACTATGACAATTGCAAAACATCAGAGGAACTCGCCTTTGTCGTGGTAATGTTTATTTTTACATTTTAATAGATTTTGCTTTAATGATGTTTTAATCGTGCCAAAGAAGTATAACTTCTAACGCGCGTACGCAAGTACACACATCCACGTTTATTTCCTTGTTTCAATGTGACTTTATCAATTTATTAACTAGTTTCAATATCCGTGTACTTTTGTTAATTTGTATCATTCTTTTTTTATTATGTTTGTTTTTTGTATATTTTTGTCTGATGCAGCTGCCGACACAAGCGGTGCGGGGTCCTCTATTCTGCGCAGTTCCACCATCAAGCCAGAGCCAGGGTCCCCCGGGAGCGGCGGAGACGTCTGCCCTGACGTGGACGTATCGTATCCTGACACCAAGCAGGAGTGCGCGGAGTACTCCAGGAGGGCCGAGCAGGATGGCGGTAAAGCATTATTTAATATTGTATTTACAGCTCTTAAGTGCCCAGCAGACTGAGCCACAAAGGCAACGTCAAGAGTAGTGTTGCGTCGGCGGTTATGAATTTTCGAGTGTCGTATTAGAAGAAGAAGAAGAAAATTAACATTCTCAACTTGCAAAGAGTTGGTTAAGGGGGTATTCTAGTCTAGAAATTTAGACATTCAGAATTATATCCTCAAAGGAATTTTTCAAAATTCCGATTATTTACCGCGATATAGCGATTTCGATGGCGCGGCAAGTAACCGGAACAAATCGAACAATAGAGGGGGCGACGTTGCCAACTACCTGCGGATGGATTACCTCATAAAACCTTTTATACTATACCTAAATAATGTTTATTTAACTGAAGGTCATATTAACGTATTTTTTTGAAATCTTTTCGTTCTACTATTTAGTTCAGGTTAGTATCGAGTCAATCTTTAAACATCGTTGACGTGCGCTCTCTGCGAATATTTTACAAATATTTTGAGTGAATATTATACTTTTTGTGTAAAATGGATAAAAAAGTTCAACATACATATGGTGCTAAGCGTGCATATAGAAAGACGAAAAGACAATTTAGAGGTAATCAACATACTGTAGAAGAAGAAATAAGTTTCACTAGTGCATCCGCAACAAAATTGGAAAGATCGGGTGACGAAGAAGTTATAAGAGAAAAAAATTAATTATTAATTATTTTTACATCTCCTTCATTATTAAATCTGTGTTCTACATGTAAGCAAAATATAACATTTTCATTAAACGTCAAAATATAAAAATAGTTTAATATGGACTTTTGCTCTGAAACACGTAATGCAGGAACGCAGACCATTGAAATGGCTATTTTTCTCGCTGTTAGAATTTTTTTAGCTATTCGCTGTTAGGTTTTATACCCATTCTAAAAGTACTAAACGTTATGGGAATCACGATTGGTCCAGAAGCCCATGCGTTCGCTGGGAAACGGGACGAAGTTCAGATCGAACGCTCTGAAATCCGAGCTTCGGATGCTTCAAATGCTGCTCGTCTACAAGAAAGAACTTCAATGAATGAACATTTTGAGGTGGAGAAAGGTCCATTGTTTGAAGCAGGAATCGCCGATTAAAAATATGCAAGTATAATGTACTGAAACTTTACTCAAAACTTTAAATGGGTTTTTCTAGAAATTACATTTTTCAAGCTGGCGGACATGATATCTCAAGTTCTACTAAACTGATTTATTTAAATTTTTGTATGAACCTTCTCTATACATCCTCCTATAACCATTACCAGATTAAAGTCGAAATTATACTATTAGAGTCTTATTTTTACTATTAGAAAAAAAATTAACAGTTAAAAAAACGCGAAAAAAGATGTTTTTTTTTCAAACGGCCGCCATTTTTAATTTTTTATTTATTATTTCTTCGAGGTAGGGGCGATAGCGACATCTTAACTAATTAAGAATCCGTTAGAATTTTTTGTTTGAGATGACCACAAGGGTTGGAACCATGACCGCCAGGACATCCCTTTTTGTTGGACCCCCCAGTTTACCAGCCGATAACTTTTTGAGTTTTGAATATTTTTATTTTTTTTATTTTTTATGTATTCTCAAAATGTAAATAAACCAATCATAAACAAAATGTATACCAAAAATATTATTTTTTTCTTTTTTACAAAGCTCTAAAAAACGCCGAAATTCGTGCCTCTAGACTAGAATACCCCCTTAAGCAGTGTACTGCTATAATCATTGTCAAAATAAGAAGTGATTACCTTATAGCTCACATCTTGCACGGCATTACATCACCAGCCGAAGACGTGTGCTTAAACCAAGCTTACGAGTTCACCCCGTGGCCCAAATTGAAACTCGATACCTAACCTAACCTAACCTAACCTAACCACCGTGAACCGGCAATGAAAAAAGAAGTGTTAAAAGATTTATCTAAATATTTATTTACTAAATAAATCCTATTAATATAGTTTACAATACAAAATAAAAAATAATAAGCACAGAACGTTTGCATCTGCATGGTTTATAGTAATAATTCGTTTAAAGCATAGATTATTACGAAATTGGGTTGTTTTTGGCGGAAAATGCAAAAAACTATGCTGTAAATGAATAATTACTATAAACCATCTAGAAACAACCAGCCCTACGTAGACTTATTATAAATATCTACAAAAGGAAGGCACACGACACAATTTTAAATGGAGCACTGTTTCGTAATTCCTCTTTAATTCGCGCTCGTCACTCGAGAGTCTTCAGCTTGTCTTTCGAAATTATAATTTATGTTGTTCGTATCACAATAATCATCAAAACTTCTCGCCTCGCCGGTAGGCAATCTTGTCTTCCAGTATTGAAGAGTCCGTCGATGTGTGTTCGCTCGTTTCTATGGCTTCTCGTGGCTATCACGCTCAAAACTAATGCGAAGTAAAAGCATCTCTTGCTTATACAAAAAATGTTACTTTCTGAAAACTTCCTGTGTTCCATCGGATTCCAATTGTTTCTTAATCTTCCAGAACTTTCCAAAATAATTCGAAACTTTCTGAATTTCTCATTTATACATTTCCCAATGAAATTGATTCACGTGACAATATTATATTTTTTAATAAAATTTCAGAGGACGAGAACTATATTTTAAGTATTTCTTATTAGTAATAATAAAAGTTTTTTTTTCAGAAACATCAAAATGCATCTCAGACAGCAGTACAAAAAAATCCGAGGTGCCCATCAAGAAAATGTTATCTTGTTCACAATGCGATTATACTAGTTCCATCCAGTCACGACTCAAATACCACATGCTTACACACACAGGAGAGAAACCCTTCTCTTGCTCCCACTGTGCTTACACTTGCTCCAAAAAATATTACTTGCAGCTCCACCTGCGTGTGCATACTGGAAATAAGCCTTTCTCCTGTTCCCAGTGTAATTATACAAGTTCGCAAAAATCGAATTTAAATAACCACATGTTTACACACTCTGGAGAGAAACCTTTTGCCTGCCATCTGTGTGCTTATGCTTCTGTCCATAAATCACACTTGAGGACCCACCTGCTTACACACACTGGAGATAAACCTTTTGCCTGCTCTCAATGTAGTTATACTTGCATACTGAAATCAAGTTTACGAAACCACATGCTCACGCACAGTGCAGAGCAACTTTACTCCTGCTCTCAGTGTGATTTTACTTGTACTAGAAAACGATTCTTAACCCGCCACGTTTCTACACACACTGGCGAAGAACTGTTTTCTTGCACACAATGTGATTTATCCTTTTCCCAAAAATCATATTTAAGGAAACACATGGTCATACATTCCGCAGATAAACTTTTCTCCTGCACTCAATGTAGTTATACGTGTTGTCGCAAAATAAATTTGAGGTGCCACATGCTGACTCACACCGGAGAGAAACCTTTCTCCTGTTCTCAATGTGATTTTGCTTGCATTCGAAAAGAAGGCTTGACCCGCCACATTTCACGCGTTCACACCGGTGTGAAGCCTTTCTCTTGTTCACAGTGTAATTTTACGTGTTCGAAAGAAATATATTTAAGGAACCACATGCGAACACACACTTGTGAAGATTTTTTCTTCTGCTCTCAGTAACAGTGTCCCCATAAACCCAGTTTAAGTAGCACACGTGTATACACACTCTTGAGACACCTTTTTCTTGCCCTCAACGTAAATTAACTTCTAATAAATCAACTTACATTTACTTCTGTCGTTTCTCTCGCTCACAACTGACTCTCGTAAATACGTACTTAATTATATTGAAATGATAAGTGTGAAAATTTTAATGTTAAATCTAAACAAAAATATGATAAAAATATCTTATCCTACCCACATTTAAAAATATTAAAGAGAGATGCGAACGTGTCGCATTAATATTCTTACTATTTTCAACCTAAGCTGATCAATCGTGCTATGAAAATAATACTTTCTAGCTGTTGTCCTGGGACGGGACTCGAACCACCGACCATCAGTTGACTAGGCGAGCATCATGACCACAATACCAAGGATCTATAGGTAAAACAAATTAGTCGTATTGCAATATTGTGGGTATTATTTTTTAATAATGATTTAAAACATTTAATTTTAATTTCTTAGAATCGGTAGCTGCCAACATCTTGGTTGTTGTTCTGCGCTGGCCTTCGTGGTCTCGGAGGATTAGTTTTGATGGGGCTATAGCTAAAGTGATTTTGGGTTGTGGTAAATTTAAATTTTGATATGTTGAGTTTATCGAATGATCATATTATTAATCTTCTTCATTCTCAGCCTTCATCTCCCCACTGGTAGATATAGGCCTCTTCCATCCTTCCTTATTATAAATAATATTAAATGTTCAATATACACCTACATTATGATTGAAACTTGTTACTTGATTAAGTTTGAAATTGTACATTTCTCTTGTACTTTAAAAACATTAAAAAAATATCTTATGTAAGTTTTTTATTTATAATTTTTTTATCAATAAAACATAAATTTTATATACTTATGTAGATGGTACTTTCATACCGTGTAATAATAATTAAAATAATTCAGTTTAATCATTAAACCTCAAGTATTCATTTTTGCAATTCTTAATATCCTATATATTTTTTTGCCTAACATGTAGAAAAATAATATTAAATCAAACAAAAGTTATTGGTTCACAAATTGAGTACCACGTCTATCGTTATACCATTTAAAAATTTTACAGTCCAAATATTCCAAATATTAAATATTTTTATTTGACTTATTTTGTCCCCTTGAATTCCATAATTTTTTATTATTCATATTTTTTTATGTGAACTTACATAATATTATTGGGGTTCGTATCGTAAGTTTACTCTATACATGAAGCGGTAAAGTTGTCCCATCTGATTTCCATAAAAATTTACAAGCGTAATATTTTTGGTATCCACTTTAAACTTTTAATATTGGATTTTGATGTAGTTGGCAGTTTGTAATAGCAAGTTAGCTGCCATTTAGAAGAATCCTAAGGCGTTTGTCTTAACAAAAATATATAGGTATCCATCCTAACATTTCGTTTTGTTTCCGATTTTTATACAAAGATATTTTCATCTTGTTAAATACTATATGATCGAATTTTAATTTCTCAGTATCATAAAATAAAGATAACTCAAATACAACCTAAATAATTCGGTTATTTCTTTACGGTTAATTAATTCTTTTTATAACAAAAAGAAACGGTGAACTTAAATACATGTAAGGGACTGAGGGATTTCAGCATAGTTTTTTTTGAACTGTGTATTCGGGAACCAAATTAATTAATCAATTAGAAAGACATACAGAAAAATCTAACCCACGAAAAAATATTTGACTACTATCGGGATTCGAACCCGTGTCACCTCCTTTCCGGGGCCGGTGCTCTGACCACTAAGAACATTGTTTTGAAAAATTACAACTTCACAAATATGAATGTGTTCTTGAATATGTATTTGGGTATTGTCAAAGTTTAAAAATTAAATTTTAAGAGGAAGATTAATGGTGAAAGCAATGAAAAATAAAATATTTTTTTATTTTTATTTATTAAATTTTTCCTCAACCCTTGGGGTGCTTGGCGGGTCTGACAGACCCATCACTTCAAGTTATTGATTTTTTTTTCAAAATTATTACCAAGCCCACTGTGCTTCTGAAATACAGACTGGGGATCATTTTGCTACCCCTCTCGCAGTCCGCAACGCGAGGTCATTACACTTGTATCTCCTGTACAAGTCACATTTGCTTAGAACACTTGATTCTTATATGCGAAAATATAATGTAATTATAAGCGATTTTTTTTGTACTAAAAGATAATAAATAGTCTGTAAGTTGAGTCACTGTGCCTCAAATAAACGTGAAACATGATTTTTTATTAAAAATTAAAACAATTCAATTTGTTTTACCACTAATTTTATTTTATTAACCAGGAGGATACAAGGTATACTAAGGTATGTAAGTATACCTTGTATCCCCCTGAAGAAGGGACCGTTGGTTCCCGAAACATGTCGAGTGTTTTTAAAATAAATTAAGTGGTTCAAACAAAGTGAATTGTTTTGATTTTTAATAATTTCAATGTTACCACAAAGTGAATGTGCATTCATTGAACATGATTTTTTTATATCAATTTAAAGTTTAATATCGTTGAAAAGATATAAGCGTTGATTTTTGTTACCTAAAATTAAAGGTTCTTTCAGATAAACAATAATATATTTTAAAACAACTTTAGTTTTATTTTACCATATTAAAAATACATAAAAGAAATAGTCAACTGACATTTCGACACATTAAATAACAACAAAAATTTTTGTTTACGGGTCCGACAGACCCACCAGGCACGCCGTGTGATTTTCACCCATCAGGCACCCCAAGGTGTTAAAAGTTAACAGGTTTTCTTACAGCCGTTGATATTCGTGTAGGTACATCAGTGGTATTTTATTTTATTTTTCAACAAACTGACAAAGTATAAATATTTTATGAATATTTTGAATATAATAAATATAATACACAATACATTTTTTATGATAAATTAATAATAAATAATGTCTTAAGGAAAAAATAAATTGTTAATAACATTCAGAATAAAATATAAATTGTCACAAATCAATAAATACAATTTAGGAATGAGTTCTAGATTAAAATTTAAGACGAGTGCGCGGTACCAAGGCCAACACCGTGTGCATATAACAGTCAACCAGGTTTATCAATATTTCGCTTTTGAACTGAGCCTGGGTCATAAAAAATACCAAGTTTGCCGTCTCTGGATGATATCTCGTTATAGTGGTTGATCATTCTAGGTAAAGGAGGAAAATAGCCTAGATTGGTGATTAGAGTTATAAACTGAGTGTGAAAAAGGCTTGGATCGGACAGAGACATAATTAAACAGAGCCTTTGACCGATTACAAAAGTTAACACAATACATGTGTAGGTCAAGAAGTAATTCAAGTAGTCAGGTAGTAACTCGTGTGCTAAAGTGTGTACTTGTGAGTATGTCTGTGTGCATGAACGCGCGAGGGGAACGTATAGGGTTGGCAACCGTACTCTAAACTATTGTACTCTATATCATGTAGGCGTACTCTATAATCTATAACACTAATAGAGGACGCTAAAATACTCTTTTTAACACATTTACTCTACTAGTGCCAGTCACGCATATATGATGCATACCTATTACCTAACCAAAAAAGTCGACTATTTACTTTTAATATGCTGGTATTCCCAAGTCGGGAATCCCTACTCCCCAAGCCACACTCGGACGTTTCTGAGCGCCGCCACTAATGTCAATCTGTGATGTCAATGTCACAAGTTGTTTTGAGGTTAGTTTATTTTGTCGCAAGAAAAAGTGAAGTAAGAAGTTTGTTTGTACAATTCTTTTAAAAACAATGAAAAATTTTTATGTGCTGCTAAAAGTACCTTTTCAAAAATTTGAAATAAATGATACTCTTTTTTACAAGTCCGTACTCTTTATTTACCTCCTTTGAAATGAGATATACTCTATTTCAGACTATTTTTTCTAATAAAAGTTGGCAACCCTAGGAACGTGTCAGCTCGCAAGTTTATCTCTGATAGAATTAGAAAACTACCCAATACTTGAACGAAAAATGTCGAGATCTGCAAAAGCCACGTGACGGTGTCAAGAATAATAAATAATAATAATAAGTCAATTAATAAATATACATATAAAAAAAAGAACACGGTTAATAATGAGTTTTGCCGTAGTTTGTTCTCCAATGACCCAACTGAAAAAGTGCGGTGCTCTTGTTCAACTCTGCGGTACATTATGAGTTTAGAATTGAATGTACCTAGGAGATTCTTAAGTCGAATAGAACTGCACTCAGTTGAGGTTTTCTAAATGGTTTGAACGATTTAAAAGAAAGAACTGTAAGCCGGTCTAATACGAAAATATTAAGCAGAAGTTCCTTGAAATTGAACGTATTTTATTGTTTGGCTCCTACTAAAAGCCTTAGCTATCGGATTTTGTGGTGGATTTCTGTTAGAAGTGTTTTAAAGGTTGTCTGTCATTTTACAAAATCCTAATGCATTTGTTTCCACAAAAGATATATTGACATCTTAATATTTCATTTGCTCCTGAAATGCAATGCGAAGGCCTTTTCATCAAAACAAATTCTATTGGATACAAATTTTATTTCCCATTATTATAATAAAATATATTTTACAAAATACAATCAGATTACGAAAACAAAAGATGAATTAAAATATATATTTTATGGACTAAAGCCGGCGCCACACTGCGCAGGTCTTCCGCCGCGTCAAATCGGCAAAGAAAATGGATCGATGCGTGACCGAAGATCGGCGCAGTATGGCGCCGGCCTAAGCGATTTACACAAGAAGAGAACAAATCAATTAAACCTATGCAATACATATTTTTCTTAAGTCGACAAGAACTACACTAGGAAAGAGGGTTTCCGTTAGATTTAAATAATTTAAGACAGTTCTAGAAAGATCTGGAAGCCGGTGGATATGAAGATCACCCATATCGGATACTTATAAATTATGTCGCAGCCGCCGTCAAAGTCGATGTTTTTTTTGACAGCGAACAAATCATAGAAACGAAGTCAGCGAATAAGAATGCGAACTGTGCAGCCGTGGAATAGACAGCGGCATTCGAAGCATTGGAGTGGAATATTTCAATGAATCAAATTGGTGCGAAATACAGAATAGAAGTGAATGTTTTAATTTAATATAATTAATAAAATAAACTTAGTTTCAAACACTTCTTTAAATTGAATTGAACATCAACACGTTTGAAGGCCTATGGCCCCTTCGTCAGGATACAATTGTATACTGACAAAAATTAAATTCAAATATCAAAGTATAGACAATCAAAATATTAAGTTATATATGAAAAATGAATAAAAATTAAGTACATACTTAACATGAAAATAAAAAGATAACTATCTGTAAAAGCGGCCTCATTATTTATAATATTCAATTTTCTATTAACATATTAAAAATATCAACACGTTTCAATGCCTATGGCCCTTCGTCAGGATACAATTGTATACTAACAAAAATTAAATTGAATAATCTAAGTACAGACACTTTTTCTTATTTCCATATTTCTATTTTATCAAACTGTAATTCTGTATAATTTGTTTGTAAAATTTGTAAACACTTATTAATACCAAGAGAATGATCCGTGGCCAAAAGATGAAAACATAAATGTTTTAATTCTTTATAAGCATCTTACTCGAATCCCACCGCGGAGAAATATTATATTTCAGCAGTTTTCTCATTGCGATCTCATTTAAATTAAGTTCATCCAACTTTATTTTTGTTTTGAAGTATTTAATAATGAGTCAATTGGATTGAAGGTGGTGGAAGATGAATATCCATAAATGATATCTATCTCGCGATTGTCTTCAGATATTTTTCTTTCACTATTCTTTCATTCTTTATTTTCAGCAGTTCTCTCATTGCGATCTCGTTTAAATTAAGTTCATCCAACTTTATTTTTGAAGTATTTAATAATGAGTCAATTGGATTGAAGGTGGTGGAAGATGAATATCCATAAATGATATCTATCTCGCGATTGTCTTCAGATATTTTTCTTTAAGCTTGCGTTACGGGTAAAAGCGTCATTATTTTAAGAGCATGATCCCTCCATTGAGAACGAAGGTCTTGATGATTGATTTATGGCAAGCGAAGATCGACTTGCCTTTTTAAGACGCACAAACTTGAGTCCCGACGGAAAATATCCGATCTCGTCGTGCTACACAAGATTCTCAGCGGAGCTATTGATTCTCTTACTCTATCTGACATAAATTTGCATGTAAACCCCCGTATAAGAAACCCGGAGGTCTTTAAAATAAGCCAGCACACTAATAATGTTGGTTACTTTTCTCCCATCACAAGGTTATGTCGCACATATAATATGTATTGTGCTGACCCTAACATTGATGCTGATATTCTTGCAGATATCTTATCATCGTTCAAAAACTCACTCATACACGACAACCATTTTCTAAACGAGAACCTGAACCTACAGATCCATTAAATCAATTATTTATTAAATACTAATCGAACTACATTCAAACACTAAATATACAATACACATTAATGTACATTTAAAATATACTTAAATGCAAAAAAACATGTTACTAGAACGTGCCAAAGACACTTGTAATTGGGATAATGGGCGTAGTCTTCATTTATAATGTTTTATTAGAGTATAATGTACCTATTATCCTTTTAGTGTCTCTAATAAATATTTAAAAAAATATATGTTCAGTAACGTTGAGGGCAGAAAAAGGTTTGTCTCAAGAGTTTGTGGAGACGTGGCTACGCAAACAGGTTTTATGAGGACATGCTTAATGATATTGAGAGCACGACAAAGGTTTTCAACGAGTGTGTGCATATGATTCCTTAAATATATTTTATTGAAATTAGTATGAAGAAATAATGATTAAGAAAAAGGTTCCATAACACCGTGAACAAGAAAGTGGCGGGTTAAGCTTGATTTTCGAAAACAAGCAAAATCACATTGAGAACAGGAAAAAGGTTTCTCTTGTGTATGTTTAAACATGTGGTATTGTAAACTTGTTTTCGAGGTACAACCATAGTCACAGTGAGAGCAAGAGAAAGGTTTCTCTCCAGTGTGTGTAAGCAGGTGTGTCTTTAAAGTTCCCTTTTTGGCAGAAGTATAACTACATACATGGCAGGCAAAAGGTTTTTCTCCAGTGTGTGTTAAAATGTGATAGTTTAAACTCGATTTTTGAGTACACGAATAATTACATTGAGAGCACGAGAAAGGTTTATTTCCAGTATGTCTGAGCAAGTGTGTTTTTAAGCTTGATTTCTGGGTAAAAGTATCACTGCATTGAGGGCAAGAGAAAGGTTTCTCCCCAGTGTGTGTACGCATGTGTTTCTTTAATGTACCTTTATTGCCAAAAGTATAACTACATACATGGCAGGCAAAAGGTTTCTCTCCAAAGTGTGTAAACATGTGGCTAGTTAACGTCGCTTTTTGGGAACACGTATAAATACATTGAGTACATGAGAAGCGTTTATCCCCAGTATGTGTAAGCTGGTGGGACTTTAAGTTTGATTTCTGGGAAGAAGTATAATTACATTGAGAGCAAGAAAAAGGTTTAATTCCAGTATGTATAAGCAGGTGGGTTCTTAAGGTTGATTTCTGGGAACAAGAATAATTACACTGAGAGCAAGAGAAAGGTTTCACTCCAGTATGCTTAAGCTGGTGGGTCCTCAAGTTTGATCTCTGGTAACAAGTATAATTACATTGAGAGCATGAGAATGGTTTATTTCCAGAATGTTTTAACAAGTGGATCTTTAAGCTTGATTTCTGGGAACAAATGTAACTACAGTGAGGGCAAGAGAAAGGTTTCTCTCCCGTGTGTGTTAGCGCGTGGCGCTTGAACCTCGATTGGATGGTACAAGTGTAATCGCATTGTGAGCAAGATAAGATTTTCTTGATAGATTTCTTGTTTTTTATTTTGCTGCGGACTGGGACTCCTTGTGAGGTTTCTGAAAAAATAAATCAATTTTAATTTTTACTTAAAATAAATACAGTATTTTTATAATTTTCTTTTTAAGCGCTTCAACAGGTCAAGAGGCCCAATTACTGAAGTCGTTACATCAAAAAAAACACCCAAGCTTGAGTAAATCACATAGATGTATTGTGACCTTACCGGAAATCGAACCCGAAACCCTCGATGTGTCTTGCCAAATGAGCTATGAAGGGACACTTTTAATTTATTCCTTACTATTATGTACAAATACCAATAATCGCTATTCGTATCCGTTTGGAAAAGTTCTCACATGTGATGTAATTTTTAAAAACGTTACTGTAATCTGTTATAGCTAAACATAAGCTGTATAATCAATAATTTAATTATTAAACTTGTAAGATCTTTGCAAGTAAAGAATTTGATCTTCTTCTTTTCCTTCATACTTTCGCTAGAAAGTCCATCATCGCAGTGCCATATATCCCCAGGCATCACCACTATGGCTCAGTCTGCTGGGCACTTCCATATCTATTGAAGATGTGTAGATACAAATATTAAACGTACTACCGCTGTCCTGCTCGGCCTTCCTGGAGTACTCCGAGCCCTCCTGCTTGATGTCAGGACAAGATATGTCCACAGCGCTGTGGGGCTCCCCTCCGCTCCCGGGAGACCCTGGCTCGGCACTCCTGGAGTACTCCTCGCACTCCTGCTTGATATCAGGACAGGATATGTCCACAGCGCTGTGGGGCTCCCCCCCGCTCCCGGGGGACCCTGGCTCGACCTTGATGGCAGGCATGGCGGGGCTGCCGGGATCCATGCTGCTACTACCAGCTGCGTCAGACACAATAATCTAAACATTCTGATAAAATTGCATAAAATAATGACACAAAAAATCGTCTATATATAAATAAATAAATATTCTTTAGAAGCCGGCATGTAAAAGTGACGTCATTTTTGACGGGTTCCAGCTAGTATTGACAAACATATCAAATGTCAATATCGTGTCAATCTGACCGTGGAACGATCAAGAAAACTTATCCATGTTTTTTAAAACTTACGCAATTCACTGAACAAGAATACTATTGAAATGATGTATTACGCGTTGGTGCAGTCCCTCTTACAGTATGGTATAATTGGATGGGGAGGGGCTTTAAGTCCAACGTACTATTATTAACATGTACCTATAATACAAAAAATAATCATTAGAACCATTCCTAAAAACCTTATAACTTTCTTAGTGTAGATATATTTCAATATTTCAAAGTACAATCTCTTACACATGATACAAAACAAACGCCCTAATCTATAAAGATTATTTATACATAAATAAATATCCACCCTGGCCGGCAACGCACTGCGCGGATTCATTCTTTCCATACAATATGCGCTTATCAAACACACTACAGGGACCATCGGTCGATCCATTTGCTTTGCCGATTTGACGCAACAGAAGATACGAATATGATAGCAGAATCTTATTTTAGTAATTTTATTTATTTATTATTAATTAACGCCCTATAGGGCTTTTACAATAGATAGGTATAATGTACATTAACATAATAGGTATATAGTTTAGAGAAGAGAAAAAAAACATGACACAATAATAAAGAAATTTAAAAACAAAAAAAAAGTAATAATGTAGAGAGAGAAAATATAGCACAAGCTTTGAAAGTCACAATATAATAATAAAATATACATACATACAAATTAATTATTTAAGTCCGATTCGACAAATACAAGTAATCTTTCAGTACACCTTTTAACATATGTTTGAATATTACACAGTTATTGACAAAGACGTCCAGTTGCTCGTATCTGTTTGCTAGTCTAGGAAGCCTTTGCAGCGGGGAATTAAAGAAATAGTTAGTAGCTGAAGTTTCCACGGCAAAACGTGCATGACTTCTAGTTATGCGAGACTTAACTCGCAAGCGTTCTAATAGTTGAGGACACTATTCTTCTAGTGTCCAGTTCATCGAGAGTGATCTGAGAATGTTGTAATCTATGTTACTCGGCGGAATGTTAAGCTCATAATTGATAAATCTAAGAAACTTATCTTGGACTCTCTCTATATTACTCAAGTGAACTGTATAATGAGGGCTCCATGCATTCAATTCTAGTATTGGTCCAATCAGGGTCTTAAATAATAATATGAAAGTTTCAATTTTCTTGATAAGTAAGAAACCTAAAGTTCTTAATAATTGCAATTGAAAAGCACAATGTATGACCCAAGTGTTGACGGCACCAGAAAGAGAGGATGACCGAGAAAGACGTGGTCCTGCTAGGAGTCTCAAAAATTGTCGAGCTTGTGTGAGAATATGTGTGAATGTGGATGAGGCGAGAGTTGTATCGGGACAAAAGATTGCTGCGCTCTATCCTCTCTGCTTACTACCCCCGCGAAGAAACGGTGTGATGGCAATTTAGTAAGTAAAAGTCACTAAATAATGTCAAAAGTCGAAAGTTGGCAAAATAACCTGCACTTTTAGCCTATTTTTTCCAATTTTATTTCCATCAAAATATACCTCGTGCGGACATATAAATAAAATAGTTACAACACTTAATAGACGAGAATAAATATAATAAATTAACGAGACGTAGGTACCTATACGTCGGTGTTCGTCGTACTCGAATAAACACCTTTATTTGCGGTGTCCGATGTCTGAAATGCCTTTAGAAAGGGGACAGATTTCTTCGGTACCTTATTATCCAGGCGGTCTGGTCTGACAGAGCTTCAAACGGATTACCGAAGCACCTATCGCAAACGTAACCTCACAATTCTCATGTTTCGACTAAATTTACACAGTACTAATGCTGCAATTAATGCTAATAAAAAAATATTATTTCATATTCACTTATTAATTTCATTTCTCAGAGCGTTCTAATGAAAAATTATGGCAAAAATGTCATCGTCGCGTTGGACTCGCCTTTTATACCTATTTGACGTTTGACGGATAATCGTAATGTATTTCCGTCTCACTCTCAAACTGAAAGAAACAATCACCGACGTAGGTATGTATACCTACGACTCGTTTATTTGTGTTGGGATAACCAATGATATAAACTGTAGATACATTACAAGCGTAAAAACTTGGCAACTCAAAAGTAAGGTAATTGCCTTACGTGCATTCGTTATCGAACGGACCATCTTTGTGATCGGACGCGACGCTACGCCGAAAAAA
>JADDOH010014530.1:0-18239 GCA_016648135.1 Agrypnia vestita | reverse complement strand
TATTTGTGTTATTTTATTGCACACTGTTCGACGCTCACTTCGATGTAGGTATTGCAAGAAATACGTTAAAATATAATATATATTTCAAAGTCGCCTTCTTGACTTTTTTTATCTAAAGATGTGACGATAAATTTATCAAACGCGTACTGGGCTGTCAAAACACACAGTTATATCGCTGATAAAACAGCTTCGGACAAACTTTACCAGGTTTTGAATCCAACAAATCAGATTATTATTAAATAATTACGTTGTGTTTCTGCTGCAGATAAGATAAAAACTCATTTGAGAACAACACGAATGAGAACGAACGGTAAAAAGCGAAGATTTTAATCCAAATATCGAAAGATTTTACGAAAATGTTTACATTTCTTCGCGGTCACTTCAGGATCAGAGCTTCGAGAAACTGTCACCAAAATTGTTTAAATACTCAGTCAATCGTACGACGCGCTTATTTATAGAAGAAATCGAATCAAATAGCACACGTTTTAGCGAGTTTTAAACCATTTTCACTCAAATGTACGTAAAAAATCATATGTCAAATTTTAGTGCGAAATTCGGTCGACGCTCGGACGACAACTGTGTTGTTACTTGGCACTGCGGGTTTTGAAAATCGAACGCGGCCAGCGAAACTTCAACGCGGCCAGGAGGGTTTCCACGCGAAGGCCGGTGTGTTAATTTTCTTCAACAGTCGGCGTCGGTTCCCGCTCGCCACGGACGTGCTCGCTGCGTGTTCGGCTGTCAACTGACCGATGCGGCTGATAGCGCTACGACTCCATAGCGATCAGCTGACGCGCGGCTTGCAAACTGTGGCGCGCGAGGGTGCTCGCAAACGTGGCCTAAAGCCATTGAGTAGCAATGAATCAATGATTATTAGTAATGGATTTGTTATTGTTCCGGTAAATCTCGTCACAGAATTGGAATAAGCCGGCGAAGCTTTTTTTACACTAGGTAGGTTGTTGTGACTCATTTGATAAACAATTTTAAGAAAGAAAATCAGTGACGAATAAAAATAAATCTTATTTTTTTATCGTGAAGTGATTAATGTGATTCATTTTAAATAAAGCACGTGTGATTTTTTAATTTAGCACATTTAGGCATACAAATTACATTTTAATTTTTCATGAAATAAGGGTTTACTTTAGTTAAGAATTCCGACAAGTATTCCGTGTACGCCTCCCAATATATTTTTTCAAAAGTACAAATAGTTTTTAATCATCAAAAAATTGCCCCGTAAGACAGTAAAACAAGATTTCGAAGTAATAAATACATAAAATTTCTTCATACTGGGCATGCTAATATAAAATTATATAAAAATACTCTCGAATACTCGTGCGATAAACAAATCATTTCCTAATTATTTAGTAGACAGCGGAATTCCCAATGTATGGATATATCCATAAAAATATATATTTATCATTTCAAGTTAACAGATGATGAATAGGTACTGAAAAAACATTGTTTTTGTCAATTCTATATGATTATTTTCATATATTATATTGTATTGTGAAAGATACAGCACTAGTTATAGGTGAAGAAATACTACAAATAATGAACAACATTTTTTTTCTTGATGGATGTATGCCTACTCGTACCATATATTGGGACCAGATTTTATATTTTTTCAACCGGCATTATCATAATAATTAATAATATTATAACACTAAAGCCTGGAATAAATCTTGGCCGATCAAAGTGATTCATCCTCTTCTCTCTGTTCTGAGCTCAGCCAATTTTCGATCCTGTGAATATCCAGAATCTGCTGGATCTCATCCAGCTAATAGACACGCAATATTCTGATTAGGGAATGCAATCTCGATCCCGCGACATCGGGATCCCGCGAGATCTCGAGGCATTTTACGAGATCAATCCCGAACCGAAAAATCGGACGAGATTATCGGGATTGATCAACGTTTTTTATGTTTTGAATGTTTAATTCTGTATGTTTATAGAGCTTTTAGTAAGTACTTAAAACTTATGTTCAAATCACATTCAAATGATGAAAATAGCTTTGAATGATATTTGCTGTATTTTTTCAACCTAACATAGTAATAAAAACTTCTACTCACTCTATCTACTACATTGACTAATTGATGCTTGGAAAAACGCCTACAAAAACTTTGAGGCAATGATTAATAATGAACATTTCATTAAAATTACTGATATAAAAATGCAAGGCATTGTCTTTAATTGCTATTCAGCTCTATAAACAAACAAAAAAAACACAAAAATATTCGTAGTATAAGTATAAGTAGGGATCCCGCGGGATTGGAAATTCTAATCTCGAGGGATCGAACTAGTGAAAATATTTTATCTCGGACGCCGAATATATGCTGCGCCATTTAGAAATCTCAGTTAAAACTTTTAGAAGATGAACGTTACTTCATATAATAATTATTATTTAACACCTATTTACACATAAATAAAGATACATTCTATTGAAATTACAAGTGTCTCCTATGAATTTTGCATTATTCATAATATAATCGACAATTACTGCAAATGCGACAAGAGTACGAAGCCATTTTGAATGTTCAGAAATAAAGAATCTAAGAAAGAGTCGTGTCACTTCTCACAAGTTTGAGAAGCTGCGTTTATCTGTCAGGTACGGAAAACTAAACATACAGGTACTTGAGGATACTTGGTTTGCAAATATTGACGCGATGTGGAGACGGTTGACTGATTTGAGATTTTACGCATTTTCTTATTTATTCATAACTTAACCAATTACGTTCAATTGCATTTTTTTAGCCATCCTAATATTTGCTTTGTCACAAAGGCATATAATGGGCTTGGAAGGTGTAGGTATATTACGTCTATTCCACTTTCCAAAATATTTTTAATTGTGCGTTCATATATATGTATTATTCAGGATGTAACATACAAATCTATTATACAGGGTGTAACAGAGCTAGTCCACATACTACAGGTGGATTCCTGTCTTGATTGTAAGTCGAAAATGTTCAAGCAATCATGACCTAATATCAATAGTTATGGAGATATCCAATATCAAAGTTTGCATTTTTTTTTTAATATTTCTTACTTTTTTTTGCAAAAAGTTGAACTACCATTACAGTAACTTATATCGATTATGAAAAATTCATTCGCTACAGTATAACTCGAATAAAATCATAAAAACCTCGTAAATAAATTTTTTTTTCAATTTTTGCAAGGTTTTTATCAATCTAATCGATATAAGTTAATGATTGGTTAATTCTTTTCAAAAAATAAATCAAAAATATTGTAAGAAACATGCAAAGTGATATTGCCTATCTCCATATCTATTGATATTAATTAGGTCATGACATTTTTGACTCATTATCAATGGAGGAATATACCTGTAAAGTTTTTGCTATTAGCTATGAGACGCCCTGTATAGCTCAAAAGCACCCGCTGTAAAATTTTCAGTGTACTTTATTTATTTTCAAACATACATAAATATGTGCATGAATATGTATGTCATATTTTCCATACGAAAAAAAAATCTTGTTTGACCGCTTGGAACTTCAATTAAATATTTTTTTGCTTCAATGTTGACTGTCAATATTATTATATTGTCGTGCATTGTTTTTTACATTAAGAAAAGTAGGAAGACAGTTTGGTTAGGTAGGATGGAGAGTATGGAGAGTAGGTAAGACGGTAGGACAGTATTGGAAGCCTGCCGTCTCTTTCTATACCATGCATCTTCCACGCACTTCAATTAGCGTGTTTTTTATGATTTTTTTTTCTTTTAATTAATATACCTGATTTAGTCATTTTCATAAATGGTTTTGTTTAATTTAATATAAGAAGAGATCAAATATTATTTACAAAGTTCAAAATGAAAGCAAAAAATCGACGTGATTTTTCAATCAACGCATGTGTTATGTTAATTATTACAATTAATATTCAATTTATTAATTTTATATGATTCTTAAGTTTCTATTTATGTTATTGTCTTAAAAAATGTAAACTAGTCCAAGTATTATTTCTGATATATGAGTATATATATATCAATGATGATGCGGGTTAAAAATGTGAGTTTTTATAACTCATATGACATTTGCGTAAAAAATCTATACTAATATATAAAGAAAGAAGTAAAGTTTGTAAAGTAAAGTATTTTGGATGTAGGAGGTAATCTCCGAAACCACTCATCCGATTTCAAAAATTCTTTGACCAATATTTAGAATGGACTTTCAGCGTGGTTATAGGCTACATATTATACAGTTAAAATAAAATAGCCTTTCGTGGTGACCTTTTTTACAACTAAAGTCGACGAAAAAACAGTCGAGCGAATGCGTTTCGTACGAACGCTGCCTTAAAAGTAAGAGATAAATGAATTATTTCTATAGATAAGTTGTGGAACTCAAAGAGGCCTATGAAGAGGTCCGTGACGACATATATCTATATGTTAAGGTTAATTCACAAATTGATAAAATATGAATAAATTATATTTTAAAAATTAATTTTAATCTGTCGGGGGTAATTTAAGTAGGTAATGTTAAATTCCTATTAAATAACTTGACTCTGGAAATCTAGACAAGTCACATGCCTCATACTGTTGGCCTCAATGCCTTTTTATTTTTACTTTGAGCTGTTCCATGATTTTTTAATGCATCTTGATCCCAGTGATTCATATTGATGTTCACGTTCCCTGTGTGTTCACGTTCCGTTCACGTGTTCCCTTTATATTAACTCGTGGCGTCTGCTTGCTTGCCGGCTTGCCGTAGAAAAAACTTGGATCGATTTTTAACCCTGTTCCCGTGATCCAATCGAGCTGAAACTTGGCAAGTAGACTCGTGGTGACGATCAAGAAGATCTATCAAATTTTCGTTAAAAAAATTAATAATTACAGATTTTTTTAAATTTTATTGGTATTTTCAAATTGGAATCATTAGAAAAGTTTGATTACTAGCATAGCGGCCCGATAACGTTTCGGAATATTTTCTAAATTTGAATTATTCCGTCGGTATACATAATAGGTACTTCACTACGAATATCGAAAATCTAAATTGACTGACAAATTTTTTTAGAATTTAATCTTCAAAGCATCAAGTGTCTTATCAAAGCTCAAAACATCTGACATTTTAGAAATATATTAAATTACTGTAAGTTTAGTGTTATGTTATATGTTTTAATTCGTCTTTAATTGTTGTTATATTTTACAAAGAAAGGGAGTATAATAAAAACTTGGTTTTTATGGGTTACTTTTTTTTATTATCTCGATCAGTTACCTAGTATCATGACTAAGTTTATATTAAGTTTTGTTATTTTCATATGATATTATTATCTTTTACTTTTTTACATTTTTATATATTATCTGATACCTAGTCTCACTACCAACTTTATTAAAGTTATTAAAGTTACTTTATTAAAGTTTTGTTATGTTCATATAATATTATTATTTTTTATATATATTTTATTCTTTGTAAATTATACCTTTAACTAAATATGCAATGTACTTACGCAAGAAAATGTAAAAGAAACTGCCGACAAGCTGTATAAGGCTTGGCACGATCTAAGAAAATAAAAAATAAATTTAATAATGAATTAAAAAAAAGTAAAAGAATCTTATCAAAATAAATGTGTTCATCGTCAGAGAAATTTTATGTAGATAAAAATTGCCTTTTACACAACATTTTTTGGACTAGTAGTTTAGATTATATTGGTTTTTCACTGATACTCTTATAGTCTCAAACTGAATTCCACGCGGGCGAAGCTGCGGACACAGCTAGTGTTATATAAAGTTATTTAATTTTAATTTATACATGTAATTCATACCTTGTTGATGTAGTGGTCATGACGCTCTCCGGTTGTCGGCGATTCGAGCCCCATTCTAGGACGCCAGCAATTTGGACGTCATATTTTCATGGCACAAGCGTATAGCTCAGTTTGAAAGTAGTAAGAATACTAACGCGACACGTAATGTGTGTTCGCATCTCTATTTCAAAAAAAAGTTTATAGTTTATATTCTTGAGTTTATAGTTTATATTCTTGAGTTTATAGTTTATATTCTTGAGTTTCTTGGCATCGGTGAACCACGATATCGAGGGTGGAAAGCCAAAAGGGCGTTAGTGATTATTTCGAACTTAACAGGAGAGCAAAATAAAGTTCTGTCAATCTGATTTTGTCAATGTTTCTTTTATTATTAAACGATTTCATATTTGTTTATCCAAAATACATATAGTAATCGTTTAATAATAAAATAAATATTCACAAAATCAGATTTAAAAAACATTATTTTACCCTTCTGCGAAGTTCGAAATAATCACTAACGCCCTTTTGGCTCTGTACCCTCGATATGTATTTTTTTGCATTCTCTCCTTTGGTTGTTGAATTTTTTTTCGGTTAATCAACTTCGTTCTGGTTTCAAGGAGACCTAGCATCACACAAATGGAAACAAAAACACTTGTTTTTTAGTTCTACATTTTTATTTTTTTGAGACGCGTTTCGCCTTATATGGGTATTATCAATCTAAATATTTTACATCAACAACTTGTATTACGTAAAGTTATAATAATAAACGCATCTACTAATACGTAAAAGTCAGATTTCAGTTTTGCGATCAATTTTTTTGAAATCATTATTAGAAAACAAGTTTATTTATAGTTTAAATATATTTGTACATAGGTTTATTGTAGGTATACACGAGTGTATTGTATATATATATATATATATACACACTATAATATTTTTTGCTTTCATAATCATCCTCCTAACTTAACCTTCATCTGAAAGGCCTTAGCGACGTATTATTGTCCATTTAAAATAATATTAAAAAAACATTTTCATTTATATGCTTTTTACGCTAATTTTCCTCTGCTTATATTATAATATGTGTATTATGTTATTTAGCGACAAAGTTGTTATAAAAAATGTTTTCTAAAGCTCTAACAAAAAAGTATCGCACACTTATATGTTTCTTTTAATACAAATTACAGACATAATGCTTCACGATGATTTGAAACAAATGTATATATTTAATATTCAAAACTCAATTATAGTGACATTGAAGTCTGTTAGAATCTTAGACATATAATTTCATTAAAAAACAATCAAGATTTAAAAAAAATAACATTTTTACACCTTTTCTCTTATCATTTATTATGAATTAGGCTGTAGCTACATGTGAATTTTGGTAAGCAAATTAAAGCATTTCTATCCTACCCCACTAATGAGTGGGTTATACTTAGGTAAGTAATTAAATTAATGAGATAAGATAAAAGTTTTTACGTGAGACGTGAACAGTTATAACAATAATATAATTAAATTAAATATCCATTAGCAACAAACAGACGTAATGGATTATCTTTAATTTTTTGCAAAAAGTGTCACCTTCGGCAGATAGTTAGCCTCATCCTAGGTATTTTCCCTGACTCGACTATGTTTAAGATGGCAGTATTTATTGTGAATTTAGATTTTTTTTCTAAATCAAAGATTTTACATAATTATATGTCATAGTATAATTATCTCTTAATTTATTCGTAGGCAAAATATATTGTAATAAACACTACACTTTGTAATACACATGTTGAGATATTTTGTACTAAGTACTATAGTTTCGAAAGGAGCAGTACCTCTCACCGTCAGGTTAAATTAATAACAATATAATTATTCTAATTAAGTGTAAAAAACGAATATTCATATTGCTACCTAAAGTAAATACCATATCAATCAATAACGTAATAGATAATTTACTTTTATTATTGTATTACATTCTAAAACCCTTTGGTAAGAATTTTGGTAAGCAAATTAAAGCATTTCTATCCTACCCCACTAATGAGTGGGTTATACTTAGGTAAGTAATTAAATTAATGAGATAAGATAAAAGTTTTTACGTGAGACGTGAACAGTTATAACAATAATATAAATAAATTAAATATCCATTAGCAACAAACAGACGTAATGGATTATCTTTAATTTTTTGCAAAAAGTGTCACCTTCGGCAGATAGTTAGCCGCATCCTAGGTATTTTCCCTGACTCGACTATGTTTAAGATGGCAGTATTTATTGTGAATTTAGATTTTTTTTCTAAATCAAAGATATTACATAATTATATGTCATGGTATAATTATCTCTTAATTTATTCGTAGGCAAAAAATATTGTAATAAACACTACACTTTGTAATACACATGTTGAGATATTTTGTACTAAGTACTATAGTTTCGAAAGGAGCAGTACCTCTCACCGTCAGGTTAAATTAATAACAATATAATTATTCTAATTTAGTGTAAAAAACGAATATTCACATCGCTACCTAAAGTAAATACCATATCAATCAATAACGTAATAGATAATTTACTTTTATTATTGTATTACATTCTAAAACCCTGTATTTGTATATGAGATCACATGGATTACATTTAACTAAGGATTTTAGAATATAATACTATAATAATTTTTCTGTTAGTAAATGATATCCAACGAACTTAAAGTTTATTGTCAAGTTTCGGAGCTAATAATGTAAAGATGCGTTGAAGAAAGTAGTCGTTGTTCTCGATAAACAGGTAAATAATTAAGGTCCAACTTTAAACATATCTAACACACCCCGTTTTACTGGACTACATCCTAGTGTAGACGGGCTGTCGTTGTATTCGAGATGAAATAGTAAAAAGGATGCAGATTAAATGAAAACTAGGACCCTTCTATGGAAATCAAACGCAAAATGCAAATGCAAATATACAGCAAGCCAGAGCTGCATGCTTCCGCATGAAATAGGTATTATGCAGTCATCACAGTAGCCGGCAAACATCTTGAAATTCTGCGGCGTAGTGGGGGGACGTTTGCGCATCTACCTTTCTACCAACGAGACCCAAATTTCGTCTTCTGCGCATTCCCCCACTTAGCCAAAGAATTTCATGAAGTTTGCCGGCAACTGTACCTACACTTAAATTTGTGAATGATAATTAAAATGTGTTCTCTTACTTTATATTAAATGGTTTGGGAATCTCAACAGTATATATAATTGTTAATTATTAAAATTAAATAATGTATTGACAATAAGTGGACCAATTAGAAAGACCCACGGCATAAGACGAAATAGTTGTTTGGAATAAGCAAAAAAAAATTTTTTTAATACAAGCAAAAATTAAGTATTTATTGGATAGAATCAAAGTTACAACATCCACATGCCTGACATCAGCCACGTAACATATATACAAATTCAGATGCGTTGACTGTTGGAAGTGTGCGTCTTCACTGTGATGGCACTGATATGATTGTAAACGATGAATTTTTCCATCGCGCGTAAGAAGATCTATCAAATTTTCGTTAAAAAAAATTAATAAATTTTTGGATTCTTCAAATTTTGAATTGTTTTTTCATACAAATTATTAAATTGTATGAAAATAATTCAACGCGTCTGGTAGACGCGAAACGTGATTATATTATAATTTTGGATTTTTGTTTTTTTTCTCGTAGCGTCGCCCGACCGAAGCCCAACGCGTAGGTTAAGCGAAAAAAATGTTTCAACTAGTAAATGAGAAAGGGAGTATAATAGAAACTTGGTATTTATGGGTTACTTTTTTACTTCCTCTCTTTTAACTCGTGGCGTCTGCTTGTCTGCTTGCCTGACGAAAAAACTTTGGATCGATTTTTAACCCTTTTCCCGTGATACAATCGAGCTGAAACTTTGCAAGTAGACTCGTGGCGACGATCAAGAAGATTTATCAAATTTTGTTAAGAAAATAACAATTAAAGTATAATTTTGGATTTTTCAAATTTTTAATGTTTTTTTCATACAATTCAGTAAGTTGTACGGAGATTCCGACGCATGTGGTAGACACGAAACCCGAAAATGAGAAAGGGAGTTTTGTAAAAACTTGGTTTTTATGGGTTAGTTTTTTTCTCACGATTACAGATAAAATGGGAGTGGTCACCGCGGGGGACCCTTTCTTTCGGCAGACAACAAAACCCAAGAATTGTTGAATATTATTTTATAAAAAAAAAATAAACATATTCTTTAAACATTCATGTATAAAACTTTCATGTATAAATAATACCAATACCATAATTTAAATGGATTTCCTTTAAAAAATTGCCTCTTTTCGCGCTTTATTGGCAGGTATTCCGCCTAAATCTAAATACATCCGTATTCTGAAAATAACAATGTCTGGATCTTTAAGATCTTTATCCCAACACTTATTATACGATAATAAATATTAAAAATGTCCAGAGCGGATTTTGTTATTTACGGCTCAAATACACTATTAAAAGATAATATAAGAAAGATTGTTTCTTACAATCGTATTAATTTCTTCATGGCTATCATGGCTAAACTTGTCATGACCGCGTTCGGCGTTACCGCGTATTCAAATCTTCCCATCTTGACATTTGACAGATAACAATTTACATCTTCCTCCCTCCCTCCATATCCATCTCATGTAGAAACTTACAGAAACAAACACCGACGTAAAGCTGTCTCGTTTATTTTTAATTTTTATTATCGTCTATTAAGTGTTGGGATAAAGATCTTAAAGATCCAGACATTGTTATTTTCAGAATCGGGCCGATAGTCTGATACCTGGCCAACCCATCTAAGTTGTTTTGAATTATTTTTGCCTCTTCAAGCATTAATAATAATATTGTTAAATTAATATCCTGAAGGAATTCCCCACCTTTAGGGATAATCACATTTTAATTACTTTGTTTTGAAAGTTAGATCCCGCGATTTTAAGCATCACTTACCAATGCGATAAGATACTATTAAAGATGTTTAAATCCACCCGAGCGATTATGTTCACCAGTGTACTTATTTTGGAATATTTTTGATAAGGAAAATATACAAATAGTGTTTGTCATAAATGATAATTGAAAAATACCGTTGTTCCCAGAATTGAAATGTTGTTTATTACTTTATCTGTCAGTGTTGCTTGTCCAGTGATAGATTTGTTGAATTAGTGGCACAGAAGTGAAATCTTTACACCGGGCGAATAATACATTATCATTTTTAATATTTCAAATCGTAACTTTCGCGTCCGCAATTGGGTATTGTAAATAACAATTTATCTTCCCTTCTACTTCCGTCCCACATTCCCCTCCGCCCTCTCCACACGCTGTTAAAAGAATTAAACAATTTATAAAGTCACACTTGTTTTAAGAAATTACCATATTCTAATAAACTATGTTCTAATAAATTACTACATTCAGTGGAAAATTTGTAATTGGTATAATCTAGCATCCATTATTTTATATTTGTTAATGTACAATGTACCCTAAAATAAATCAATACAATAAAAGAAAAAGAATAATGACTATTTTAGATATTTCATATTTTCATCAAAAATGTTAAGGGATGATAATGTGTCTATTACTGTATAATAAGTATGTTCCAATTGTTATTTGTCTCCGCGCCTCGGAGGGGAAGAGGATTTGTGTGGACGCCTCCCCGTCCCGCTCGCATTCCTACGAGCGTCAGCGGGACAGGCCAGCTGAGCACGGCCGAAAGTTAAAAATTAAAAAAATGCATTAAAAAAATGCCTAACTTGGGTGGCGAAAGCGTAGGGCCGATATGGGAGCTATTGTTCATAGAACTGGGTGGTGAGAAAATGGTGGGTCCCTCTTCTCTGTGCTCATAATAATCTGAACGTAATGTTAAATTACAATTTTTAAAATTTCATTTTTAAGTAAACATTATAAATAAATATTATACGAGTAATTCCGACTGTTTCTAACTTAAACCCATATTAAACTTTTTACACCTTATGAAATCTTCACTGTCCGCATCGGTATCGGTATTGTCGATACTTTTTTGTAAACGACGGTATCGGTATATATAGTATCGGCAAAAGTGCGTATCGATTCATCCCTAATGTATATACAATGCACAACGGATCAGATATGAGGTATTGCATGGACACAATAATTCCCGCTTTGACGTTGTCAAACTACAAAATTGACCTGGTTTTTATCTCGACTAAATTCCTTAACCAGACAATTTGTGCTATTCTGAAAATAGCAATATTGAGATGTCAGATCTTTATCCCAATCTTGACAGTTGCGTATAACATTGTATTGCCGCCAATTTCGATGTTTTAAGTTTGACATGTTTGAAATGAATGAATTCAATCAATTAGATATATTTTTTTAAGTATATTGATATATAAATTTATTATATCGTTGTACCTCTCCAAAAAGAGACTCACTCTTGTATCTAGAGAGGGACTTACACTTTAAATATATAAGTTTTTTTTATAGTGCATAAATGTATATAAGAGGAAATAAGTTACTAAATATGCGATAATTAATGCGTTTATGTGGGACAATAAATTAAAAAAGAAAAACTAACAATAAGCAAACAATTATAAATGAATATAGTAAAGAGAGAAATATAATACAATTTTAAGCAAAGATAAAAACAGTGTACAGTATAATAATATTAAATTTAAAACTATCTATTATTAAAGAAATATTCTAAAGAATTAGATGATAAGGAGTTTATATCATTAAGTAATATGTAAGTAGATAACTTAATATAAAATAAAAATTTAATTAATTTTGAAGGATTTTTTAAATATTTTCTTTTTAACAGATAATTCGTTGAACCATTTCACACCTCTAAATGTATAATGATGCTGGGCGGTTGTGGTAAATACTACAGGGATATGCAATTTACCAAGATTTATATTTCTGCTACTTGATACTAGTTGGGTCAGTTCGTTATTATTTTGAAAATTTTTATAAAGTTGTAAAATGCAATTTTGTTTGTAGATAGTTTGTAGTGGGGACTTGTAATTTATTGAAAAGCTCTGTAGTCGGATAATCATTGGGTTTTTTACTTTACTTTGCTGACGACGGAAAGGTTTTTCCGAAAAATGTTGGTGTAATGAATAAAAAATATAAGTATAAATATAAGCATACAAAAAATATAAAATAAAAATAAAAACATAAAAAAATATAAACACACAAATAATATAATCAATATTTAAAAATCTCAATCTACAATGTTGCTGAATCAATTGAAAAAAATGTTAAAACATTGTTTTCATCTAATAAAGTGTAGCTGTATAATACTCGTGTTATGGAGTTATTAGTTTTAATTGTCAGTAATACTAATTATAAATGACTAGAAGAATATTTGTATTAAGCAACCGGTCTTGAACCGATAGTGTAGTATGCATTTAGTAATATCTTAAAGGGGTTACCTGCCCTGAAGGATAATCACTTTTTGATTACTTTGTTTTGAAAGATAGATCCTGCGATTTGAAATTTCACTTAACAGTGCGATAACATATCATTTAATATTTTAAAATTAATTATTACCAGTGGCATGGATTGAGGTTATTTTATGTAATAGTATAGTAGGCTGTATTTCTACGTCACTAGAGTTTGTATTTATGTGAATGAAACGCTCTCAGAGACTTATTACTCCCTTTCTTTTAACTCGTAGCGTCTGCGGTTTGTCTGACGGAAAACATTTGGATCGATTTTTAACCCTTTTCCCGTGATCCAATTGAGCTGAAACTTTGCAGGCAGACTTTGCGTGGCGACGATAAAAATGATCTAACAAATTTTCGTTAAAAAAAATTTAATAATTGAGCCCTTGCCCGGAATAACGTTGTATCCAACACAATTGTCAATTTTGAGTTATTGATGCAGTTATGTTGGGTATGTTATTATGCATCGTTTAAGGTAGATAATATGTCAAGAAAAAAATATTTAGGCTTCTGGCTGCATTTTAAAGTTATTGGTTTGTGGAAGAACGTTGTACATTGTTTCTCAAAATGGCGTCGCCGCGCGTCAATATCGTGGAGCGTGGTTTAATTCACATGAATAAAGGGAGAAAACGAACATCTTATGTTTTAAACTGGAAAGATATCAAAGCCAATAAGTTGAAGGATGCAGGAAAGGAGTGTGTATCCAGAAAAAATATTATCAAACCTGCAATTGACCCGCCGGAACATGTTTGTGGAATAACGTTGTATACGATTTGGCAGTTCTGATTGATATTGTAATTTCATATGTGACAATATTATTTTGTCGAACGTTAACCGATTTTACTCAATTGATTTATCCATATTGATATTTAAATTCCTTTTTGATGATAATGCTGACATTATTTTTGATAATAATGCTGGCATTATAGTGCTCTTTATATCGTAACTTAAAATAATACCGATACAAAAAGTTTATTTAATTCCTCGTTCTTTTTCGTAGGGTCGAATTTGAGCCAAAAATGTTTAAATTCGGGATGTTTCCACAATTTTCATTCAATATAAATATTCAATCAAAAGTCAGGTTACTGAATTCCAATAAAAAAAGTAATCATGAGAAATTGAATGTCCGACGCCATATTCAGCAAACAGACGGAGATAGGTAATAGTATGTACGAGAGACGTACCGTTCCGTAAAAGCTCTTTACCTACTGATGATCCCATAATAATCAGAGCTAGAATCTTCCACAAAGAATTAGAATCATGGACCTCCTATAGCCTTCTATCAACTCTTTATGAAACAAGGGGAAGATTAGCTACCGTATGGAAAAAAATCATGCAGTTAGGGAGCCTGGAACTAACTTTAATGAATTCCAATCCACTCCCATTAAGGCTGCTAAGCTCAAGGACCTCGATGACATTTGTGATTTCATGTTAGATGAGCATGCTGCTTTTAAAAATCATTATTAAGTAAAGCAGAATATATAAAAAACGTTTTGCGGAATAACGTTGTTTGTGAAAATTTCTTATACAACGTTTTTCCACTGATTCAGCATGTTTTTTTACAATAGATTCAAATTTAATTGCCTTTTTTCCCTATTTCATATTGAGATTAGTTAAGAATTATATGTTTGTTATATTCAAAATATAAAATGTAATAAATTGTAACTGGTTTCATTTTTTCACTTTTTCTCGGAATAAGAGTATTGTTGGATACAACGTTATTCCGGGCAAGGGCTCAATTATAGTATAATTTTGAAATTTCGAAATTTTAATGATTTTTTCAAATTGGAATCATTACACATCAGTAATGACCCCAACGCGTGCAGTACGCACGAAACCCGATTCAATGAGAAAGAGAGTATAATAAAAACATGTTTTTTATGGATTGGTTTTTTTTTGTAAACACGTTCGAGTTCATTTTTATTCTTGAAAAATATTAACAATTTTTCTATTATTCCTGGGCAATTCTTCGAGCTTTTAAGCGAAGGGTTTAAAATATGTTATATATAAAAAAATGTAAATTATTTGAATAACAAAATGCAGTGACAATATTTTCGACCCATAATTAAGGCACGAATCTACCAGTAAATGTTGAGGACTAGCTCTGTTAAACCCTTATACAGAAGATGCCTGTTGTGATGATAGGTAAGAGCACAATAGAGGTCGTCAACAGGAAATATTTTCACAATGGATGCCTTTCAAGGTGTGTAGGCGATTGGGGGAGTGGCGGATACGTAGGCAGCTTGGGGGGGAGAGGACTTTGAACATACGGTTCAAGAAGGTGTTTCTAGAATGTACCTGAAATTTTAAAAAATTCTCAGATAATTGAGAATAGTTCAGATACTTAAGAAGATAAAATTTTCTAAAGAAATATATTATAGATGTCTCATAGAAACGAAACTATATTTTTATATGGGAAAGTAGGTATGGAAGCCTTTTTGAGTGTTCATAGGGCTTTATTTGATAGATGTGGTAGTCTATCATGGGTGGAAATGTTACATAGTGTAAAGTGATCACTTAAGCCAGCCGTGCGATAGGTCGTAAGCCCTATGAACACCTAAAAAGAATATAGTTTTGTCTCTATGAGACATCTATAATATATATTAGTATTGTGTTCTTGAAAAATTTGCTCAAAAAACATACTCAAAATATTCTGTATAAAAAAAAAATATTTTCTTATTGCAATACGTAAACCAGACAAAGTGTAAAATATTTTCTTCTTCAAATGTAGCAAATTTATTTTGTGGTAACATAATTATAATTAATATAAATTAACTTTGTTTAAACCACTTATTTATTGAAAAAAAATCAATATGTTTCAAAGCCAATGGCTTCTTCATCAGCAAAACAAAAATAATATTTAAAAATCGAAGTATAGATCAAAATATTATATAATAATTATTCTGAATTTGCTAACCATCTTTTGGCTACGGATCATTCTTTTGATATTAATAAAGGTTTACAAATTTTACATACAAATTTTACAGAATCACAATTTGACAAATTAGAAATTTTGGAAATAAGAAAGAGTGTAAATAGTAAATTGAATATTATAAATAATCAGGTCTAAATTTATCTTTTAAATTTATTTTCATATTAATTAGGTACTTTATATTATTATTTTCCATATATAACTTTTTAATATTTTGATCTATACTTCGATTTTTAAATATTATTTTTCTTTTCCTGATGAAGAAGCCATTGGCTTTGAAACATGTTGATTTTTTTTCAATAAATAAGCGGTTTAAACAAAGTTAATTTATATTAATTGTAAAATATTTATTCACTTCTTCCTTAAATACATTCTTAAATAAATTCATTCAGGTACTGTGAATCCTGGGTTTAATTGTTTCATCGAATAAACGAATTAAAGTGCAGATTTTATATAATGGTGATTTATATTGATTTACATATGTGTAAGTATGAACGGCTCCATTAGGCATTAAATACTAAAATTTGCAGTATGTAGTTAAAAATTAACCTATTTTAAAAATATTTGTCGTATTCAAAATAGAGCAAGAGTAATTACACCTTAAAATAGAAGAAATAACAAAACAATTATGATTTCACTACCGATAAATCGGCGTTGATTGCACAAAAGACATTTGATTGCTTGATACACGCACACATAAAACAAATTCCTTCCAGGCTTCCAGACTGAACCTGACGTTTGTAGATGATACCAGAGTATTATGAATAATGTGTTCCAGAGATTTCGATAGATCTCAGTGATTCATACTGATGTTCATGTTTTTTTTATTATTTCTATTGGTTATCAAGTCTCATTAAGTACTAAGTTTATTTTTAAGTCTTGTTATGATCATATAATATTAGTATCTTTTATATATATGGTGTCCCGTATCTCGACGTCAAGCCGAAATCGGCTGATAGGCCAAGTCATAATAGTTATCAGAAAAATATTTAAATAAATTAAAAAAACAGTCAGTTAAAACTGGGCAAAGTATTGATTTTGAATACTTGGTTTCGTCAAAAAGTGACATTTTCTTCCAAGCTGGAGCAGTTGGCTTTGAATTTTGAACAAAAGTTTACAGAAGCATTATTCAGGATTACATAATAATTAAAAAAAAATAAGAAAAATAAAGATTTGTAGCAACAGGAGTCAAAAGACCGTCACAGGGTGTAGATATTTTTGATTTTTTTTTAAATGCTTATAATTTTTAAAACCCATGACTTAGATTTTTTTAAATATTTTTCTGATAACTATTATGTCTTGGCCTATTACCCGATTTCGGCTTGACGTCGAGATGCGGGACATCCTATATATATTATCCTATGTAAATTATACCTATAACTAAATATGCAATGTGTTTATGCAAGAAAATGGAAAAGAAAGTGCCGACAAGCTGTACAAGGCTTGGCATGATCTATTACAATAGAAAATATGTATAAATTTAATAAAAATTAAAAAGAAAAAAAGAGACTTCGATAGTGCACAAATTAATCTGAATTCTAGCATCTCATTACAGTGTGCTCCAAAAACAAACCAATCCACCCATGATCAATCACACATCCATCAAATTTGGAAAGTTGTATATATCTATGGTATTTACTATTTACATAATAACATGTACCTCGCTTACTTTATTCATTACAACTATTGTGGTTGTAATTTGCCTTAAATTTTTTTTTATTAGTTTCTATTCAGATTAAAGTATATGTATGTAATGTATGTACAATAAGTGGTTGCTGGTGTTTGTGTTTTTAGTCCTCCTCACTAGGGGTTTCTGTGTTGAGACGGACAAGTTTTTCCTATTTATTTACTTTTTTAGATTTCTATGTCATTTTTATTTTTTAGTACATTATTTTATATGTCTGCATCAATTTCTTTTAACCATACTTTCATCTTTTTTTATACTCGTCATTGATTAAAAAATTTTTTTGCCGAAAATTTATTTTTTACTTACCGTAGTACAAAGACGAGAGAATAAAAAGACTTAGATAGTGCGCAAATCAATCTTAATTCTAGCATCTCATTACAGTATGCTCTGAGAACACAATGACTTGATTTTTTACACAAAAGAATAATTATTAATGTAAAAAATCCAGTAATTGTGTTCTCGGAGCATAGTTGATTGGTCAAAAGC
>JADDOH010014528.1:0-17526 GCA_016648135.1 Agrypnia vestita | reverse complement strand
TCACTATATTCATCATAATTAATTAATCAAAGATTCATATAGGAAATAAGTTAATGAGCTTATGAAAAGGTGACACCAGTTTCATACCAAAGTAATTTTTTACGCTGGGTAATATTAAGACTTATAGTGTGAAGTGAAAAATTATAGAGGCACATGAAAAAAAATAATTGTGTAAACCACGCTTAAATTTAAATGTATTAAATAGTAAAAAGTAAATTTTCGACCAAAAATGTTTGCCTCGCTCTCCAAATAAAATTTATTTTTCAGTACATTTGAATATAAGCGTGATTTATTAAAGTTCATTTTTATAAAATCTAGTTAATAGAAAAATCGTTGTCATATGATATTTGCATAAATTAAGTGTATTTCGATTAGGTTATTGGATTTCATCATAAATAATTGTGTTCAGCTAGTTTGGATTAAGAATTATGAGCGACACCTCCGTGAACGAGTCTCATGTGAAATTTACGCAAGTGTCGAAAAAGATATTTTTCTTCAAAAAGTGGTGTCCAAAATTTTCGCCAATGTAATATTTCAAACGGATGATTAATCCTCGTCCCGCTGTTTCAAAGTTTGAAGGCACTTCAGCGGTCACGCGACTGATTATTTATCCAAGGAAAAATCAATGGTAATAGAGGAAGGGGACGCCGCACCCCTCAACTGAGGAACTAACTGCAGTTCAACCGAGCTATTTTAAGACATGATAAATAAAACGAAGACTGCCATGATAAGAAAAGGCAAAAATCTCTTTTGGCGAATACACGACTAAATTCCATCAGAAAAATCATTAAATTTTATCAACTTTATTTCACTTTGAAGTCAATTTAATATCCACTTACGATCTTTTTAGCGACAGATGAAAACGTCGACTGAGATCGGACATTCATCTTTCAGCATCCTGCCGAGTCTCGGTGCGGCGCTTCGATTAGTTTGCAAACGAAATACATTTACCGTCAAACGAAGCGTGAGGTATAAATTCTATCAACGAATAAAAATAATTAATTACTACTTTCTGTCGGTTGTCTTTATCTCCGAAAAATACGGGAAAATGTCACAAGGTGGCATCAAAAATAGATTTTCAGGAAAGTTCAGCCCCAGAATTTTTATGTAGTTGTAGGCTAATGTCGATATTATACGTGAAATATTTTATAGCGTTACCTTGTCAATAGCCTAACATAAATTCTTCGGAACTCCAACTCCGACATAATAAATTAAATGTAGTAAGTAATTCGGGAATTCTCCGATGCGTCACATAGAGAGTACTTAAAGATTAAATCTCGAGTCTAGCTCGGTAAAAACAATCCACCATATCGCAATTTTGCCTCACATTTTAAACACCTGATTTGGTGACTTCGATCTTTTTAATTCTTTTCAACGAAATTTTCAAACAGCTGTTGCTTAAACAATGTGTCTTTTAGGTACTTTATTTAAATAACTTTATATCAGTATATTGTAAGTACAGTACAGTACAGAAATATACTATACATATTCTGATTTGCTTAGTGTCTATGTTTATTATTGGCTTAGTGTCTATGTTTATTAATAGGCTCTGAGGCCCAATTACTGAAAATACACACCACCAAATACCCAATTTGAGTAAATCGCATATATTTAGTGTAACTTCTGAATCGAAAAATCGAACTGGAACCCTCAGTGCGAGAAGCCAATGTCATGCCCACTGGGTTTCGAGGGCTTAATTTGAAAAACTTTTTATTTATCTGGCGTTATGTTAATTACGTATTATGATGGTCCATATCCACGGAATTGGATACGGTGAGATGCACATATCTCAAAAAATTAGTTAAGATGAATCTAAATACAATACACATCCTTGAAGTGCCGCGACCAAAAATTTCCCAAAAACAAAGTGAGGTGAGGTGCAAGAAGGTGAATCTCCATGGTGAATAAAGAATGATATGTACATAGGGATTTAGAAAGCCGAAAATTGCTCCAAAACATTTATCTCAGAGAATATGTTGAGTCGAAAATCTCTTAAACACCTATCCAATATAAAACGCACAGCAGGTATAAAATCTATTGAAATTAAGATTTATTATTTTTTATTTTTATGATATATCAAAAGTTTGGATACATTTCTTAAATATATTCAATGTAATATATATATAAACTGGAAAGAATATTAGTACTGTTATATTCCCAAAATAAATTAGTAAAAATAAGAATTATGTGTAATTTTTATTATCACAATTTTTTTTTTTTTTTTTTCATGCATGTAAATTTATTTAACACTTATAGATTTAAGCTGTTTTAAAATAATTAAAAAACTATGACCAGTTTAAATCCGATCTGGGTACATCTTACGGGCGAGAATGAAAGCCAAACTATTTTTTTTTCTTTATTTTCTTTTAACTTCTTTATTTACTTTCCGCACCTACATATTATCCATCGTAATTGGGTGCTCCGCGAAAGATTTATACAAACGGCTACTTTCGTACGGCGTACATCCAATAGGAGGTAGGTAAATTATAATTAGTCATGCGCTTGTGTCCGTGACATTTTTGATTCGGTGCCATAGCTATTCCTGGGCGGCTTCTATTTGGGATCAGAGCGTGCGCGTCTCGACTTGACCCTTCACGGTCTACAAAAAATTATGAAATCCAGAAATAAAGTAACAACATTTGTTGACATCGCTGTACACGCCAGCGGATGACTACGACCTTGTGGTTATCCGCTAGCTTGTATTCTTCGTGATTAAAATAAAATTAATTACTTTTATCATATTAATTAATTATTAACCCTTAAAATAGTACCCAGCCTCGTATCCACATTCATACATCTTCGCATGCAAGCTCGCCGGTTGTTGAGGCTTTTAACGGGACCATCTTCCAGTTCTGGTTAATCTGGTCATGCCACGTCTTCCGCGGTCGCCCCCTCTTTCTGGCGCCATCAACACTTGCGTTATATACAGTTGCCGGCAAACTTTTGAAACTGAAATTCTTTGACGTGGTGGGGGAATGCGCAGAAGACGAAATTTCGGTCTCTTTGGTGGAAAGGTAGATGCGCAAACTTCCCCCCACTACGCCGTAGAATTTCAAGATGTTTGCCGGCTACTGTATCTTTCTTACCATTCTTTCTTCATTCATTCGCTCAACGTGCTCAAACCATATGAGCGACCCTTTTTTAATTCTATTAATTATGCTCTGATCAGTTTTACATTCATTCCTAATATCTGCATTCTTTACTCTATCATAAATTGATTTGCCACACATACCTCTGAGGGATCTCCACTGCATTCAATCTACTTTTATTCCTCTTCTCCCAGCTCCAGGCTTCGCTTCCATACATCAGTGTTGGTACCAGAATTCCATTATGTACCGCTAGTTTTACTTCGGTAGATATATTTCTATTAGAATTTATTGCGTTCAAAGCACCGTTCACCCTATTCCCCGCAGTCACTCTCCTCTCGTATATTTCTCAACATTCCCTCTTCTATCGAATATATTTCCCAAGTACACAAACTTATCTACCTGTTCCAAACATTCATTACCTACTAGAATTTCACACGTTGTCTTACTTTCCTCTTTCTCGAATACCATCACTTTTGACTTGTTTACGTTAATAATAAGGTCACTTTGCTTGCATACATAAAGGTACAGATACACATGCTTCTTTAGTGGCATGCTAATGAGCATGCCACCAATAAGCGTGCCCTAACAACTGTACACACTTGCTCATTACTGGCATGCTTATTAGTGGCATGCTCATAAATAAGCATGCCCAAAGCTAACAATCAAACACACATGCTTATTAGTGGCATGCTCTTGTCATAGAATAGAGACGCTCTTGTTCAAAATGGAAACTTTGCAAACTGAAATAGAAAATTCAAGTGAACCAATAAATTAAAAAAGTTCCCGAGTTTCCATCCGCACATTTTTGATTTTAGTTTATATAATTTTTATTGTAAGATTTGAATCATTCATGCCTATTAATAAAGTTTCGTAAACATTATTTCTCACTATATTATTTTTACACAACGGTGACCGAGTATTTCGCAGACATTCGTGATTCCTATAATAAGTCACGAAAAGTAATGTTTGAGAAGATCGCATCGATAATACTAGCCGCGAAGCCCGCGAATGACATAAGCATGCTCATAAATAAGCAAGTCTGTTCACACATGCTCCAAAGATACCCCTTCTCTATGGTGAATGACAATGGCATGCTTATAAATCAACCGGCGGTTGATTTTTGAGCATGCCACTAGGTGGCATGCTCATTTCTAGCAATTTGCGTACAAACATGCCACTAATAAGCATGCCACTGTCAAAGTCGATACTGCGCATGCTCACGTGCCACTAAATAAGCATGTGTATCTGAGGCTTAAGTAAGTAAAGGTGACGGTTCGCGCCGCGACCAAAACAGGAGACCGCGACCGACGACAGAGACGGGAGACCGCGACTCCTACATGACTGCATGATTTCGTATGTGAGTCAGTTCGCGAGCGAGACGGTCGCCGCCCAGGACCAGTAGTATCGTGCGTCTCGTTCGAAAAGTACGTGTTTTTATTGTAAAAAATGACTACTTTTTCTGACTATAAGACTGTGAAAAGCTGACTAAACTGATCAGACAGCACCCTCCCTAGCAAACTTACTTTAGAGTTAGTGCCAATTTTTCTTTCAACTATATTTTTCCCTTAATAAGCATCGTCTTTTTCAGTAAATTTAATATTTAATCAAACTGTGTTTTATTTAGCCGCAAATACATCCTGATCATACAGTCATCAAACAATAGGCGATTCTTCACTAGTAGCGAAAATGATCCTTCCTGGCTTCTAGCTGAATATTATTCGTTAATAGGAAATCTGTTCTTCGATTTGTAATAATAATATAAGAGCAAAATCGTCTTCTTCTTCCTCCAATAGTAACTCTACTTGGCTTTCCATTGCAGTGAAAATTAATGACAGTACAACACAACAGACTCGTTCGACAGACTCTACGATACTAAATGAATGGTAGCTTTGATTGCGGTCCACAGTACATTATGAAGAAACCGAGACACTTGTCGCGGTCTCCCGTCTCTGTCGTCAGTCGCGGTCTCCTGTCTCGGTAGCGGCGCGAAACGTCACCTTTAGTCCTGTTCGCTTTTTGCCATTAATACTGCACCATCCGCGTATAGTAAACATAGGTGATAGGCCAAGTCATAATAGTTATCAGAAAATATTTAAAAAATAAAAAAAATACAAAAAGCGGTCCGTTAATACTGGGCAAAGTATTGATTTTGAATACTTGGTTTGGTCAAAAAGTGACATTTTCTTCCATGCTGGAGTACTTAGTTGGTTTTAAATGTTGTACAAAAGTTTACAGAAGCATTATTCAGGATTACATAATAATAAAAAAATGAAGAAAAATAAAGATTTGTAGCAACGGGAGTGAAAAGACCGTCACAAGGCGTAGATTTTTTTGATTTTTTTTAAAGCTTATAATTTTTAAAACACATGAGATTTTTAAAAATATTTTTCTGATAACTATTATCACCCGATTTTGGCTTGATGTCGAGATAAAGGAAACCCTGTTATCTGACGGAAAAAATATGCTACATTTCTTCCCTAGACATTTTATCCATCCCAGCCTTAATTAAATGGAAACATTGTTTTAATTAGGGGCTTTGCAAAACAAAGGAACATTTGTTTTCCCCCCACAAATTCATTTTAATATAATTTAATTCATAACCCGTGAAACACCGGGTACGAATAGCTAGTAATTAATAATATAAAGTTGAAATTCAAAAATTAAAGTCCGTCACTGTTGACGGGTTATAGCTAGTATAATTCATTCACCTACTTTTCATCTCCCCTTTTGTAAGACTAACTCAAAACAAAATTTCTTTATGTACAGATCCACAAATTCATTTAACACAAACTATCATCACATTTACATTTTCAAAGCAACAATAAGAAACATAAAACAAACAATATCTACACTACCGCACCCAAACTAATTTGTACATTATATCTTCCCTTCTACTCCCGTCCCACATTCCTCTTCACCCTCTCCACTCGCTAATAAAGTAAGTTAGAGTAAATTTTTATATTCAGTAGAAAATTTGTAATTGGCATAATTGTAAAAACCATTATTTAATATTTTTAAGATTGTTGTTTTGCTGTTAATTTTCCCCAAAACAAAATAAATAAATAAATAAATAATATATGTATATTTATTAGTAAAAATTTGCTGAATATTAGGTCTAAATATATTGCGATACAAAATTAAATGATGAAAGCCTAAATAATATCTATACTATAAAAGTCAATGTCTGTCTGTCTGTTCTCTATATAAATCTACACCGTTTGTCCGATTCGACTCAAATTTGCATACTTATGCTTTAAGACGCAGCGGGTAACATAGGTGACATTTCCGACCTCCCTTTTACCCCTTCCCTTCACCCTTATACATTTTTAATGCAAATTTGCACCGTTCGACCGATCGGACTTAACATATGGAAACTTATTTTTTGGGACCCGGCGGGTAACGTAGGCGATATTTATCCTTATCTATTTACCCTTTCATCACCCCCTGATATATTTTCAATGCTAATTTGTATCGTTTGGCCGATCGGATACAAAATTTGCAAACATGGTTTGTTTGAACATTTTCCACTCAATATCAAGGCAGGAATCCACCCGTAAAGTTTTTCCTACTAGCTATGAGACACCCTGTATATCCTATACATTAATGAAATCGGCTTAAAATGGACAATATTGCAGTGGTAATTATCGAGTCAGCAAGTTTCATGCTTCCTTAATTATCCGATAGATGGCTGTCATTACTATATTTAATGCGGCTCGGTGGCCAAACCGTTGACTCAGATACGTGGTCTCCTTTTTCCAAGGCGTGATTTCGTATGTTTCTCAAACCAGGGTTATAGTAGTCCTGAGTATTTTATAAGAATTAATATTGAATTAATATCGAATTAATAGAATCCGTTGAAAAACTTACGTAGTTTACACTATTTTGACATTATGAAATAATTGAATTCTGAAAAATTGAGTTCTGGAAAAAAAACATCAAGGCATGAAGAACCTGAGGTAAAGATTTTCCGAGCCATAGTACATAAAACGATGGTAGACAAATAATATCAAATCATTGCGGAATCTACACATAAATTTAATCCGATTTCAGGAATTATAATTCAAGTTACATGACAAGAACACAGCAGATGGCAACATGTTATTTAATTCATCTACAGAAAAATGTTCATGTGATGTTTTGTGGGTTCGATGTGTAAAAAAAGTAACCCATAAAAACCAAGTTTTTACTATACTCCCTTTCTTTGTAAAATATAACAATAATTAAAGACGAATTAAAACATTTAACATAACACTAAATTTATAGAAATTTAATATATTTCTAAAATGTCAGATGTTTTGAGATGTCAAGATTTTGATAGATTCAATTATCATCAATATCGTACCTTATGAATTTTCAGCATCAAATGATTTAGTCAGAATCTGATTTGAGTAATGTAGAATTCTTCAAAGCTAAGCAGAAATCTAAAAGAAATAAATAATTACAATTTTGCTGTCATCTGTGAACCAATTGTTTTGTAAATTTTCGAAATTCGTAGTGATGTACCTATTAAACCGACGGAGTAATTCAAATTTAGAAAATATTTCGCGACGTTATCGGGCCGCCGCGCCGTTGCAATTCAAACTTTTCTAATCATTCCAATTTGAAAAAACCAATAAAATTTCAAAAAATCCGAAATTTTACTGTAATTATTTTTTTTTTCGTTCGTATTATCAAGTTTCAGTTCGATTGGATCACGGGAAAAGGGTCAAAAATCGATCCAAAGTTTTTGTTGACGGCAAGCAAGCAGACGCCACGAGTTAATATAAAGGGAGGAATAAGGAAAATTATCAATAAATAAATAAAAAATATAAAAAAATTATTACCAAGCTAAAAAGTTTTTTAATTTTTTTTCTGGTACTGTACATTTATTATTTTTTTATTTATTTAATAAATAAATACATGTGATTTTTTTACAACAATTATTAATAATAGATATTAATAATCAAATTATTATCTCATTTTATTTTTCTCAATTCTCGATAATTCTCAACAAATACTCATATTATTATGTACTCACCAAACAGAATCAAGTGTGACGAGGGATAATCACTTACAATGGAAAAATTTATGTCAGTAGAAAAAAATTATGAATGACAAAAGAATTCCTGTTAGATTTTTTAAGCAAGATATTGGTAGTATAATCTAAGTTATAAACAATGAGAATTATGGGTACACGTATAAAAGATGAAAATTATAAGTAGGTATATAAAAGATGTGGCTTTTTGCCACATCTTTTGCCACACATGCCACACACACACAAAAAAAAATATTGCATATTTTAATATTTTTAACTTTCACTATGTTCATGTGTATTATGCATTCTTGTATTTTACCATTGATCGGACATATTCTCTAACACTAGATTTTTATGTATATAATATTCATGTTGTTGTCAATTCACTATTCAGAATTTCAGAATTTAAGGGCTGCGGTGGGTAAAAGCATGTTACGACCATTTTTAAGAGATTGGCGACCGCATTTTACTAAAAATTATTTAATTTGTACCTATGTTTATACTAAGATAAAACCTTTATCTTATTGTTATGGATGCGTTTAAGGTGGATTTAATTAAAAATGAAATAAGTAAAAAGTAATTATGCAGAACTTCGGATAGGGTTTAGATATGCCAAAGGATTGAACAGTCTGAAACACAGATATTCAGTGTCAAAATACATTTTTGTCTAAATTTAAAACTGTTTCGCATTTTTTAGATAATTTTTTTAGTGATTATGGTGAATACAGTTTTAGTGAATCAGAAATCTTCCTGCTAATCTAGAAATTTTTACGTATAGAGATATTTAAAAATGTTTAATGAATAAAAAAATAATCAATCATATTTAAAAGCTTTGAATGGGTAGCTGTGGGTAGGATGGAATGTACGTGTATTCATTGAAAAAACTTGCCGAAATAAAGCCAAAAAAAATATCCAATTAAGCCGAAATAAAACAGCCGTAGTTAAACGAATACATATATTTTTAGATAGGACCACTCTGCTTACATAAAATTTAAACTAAAATGCTAATACATTCTTGCTTTTAAGAACACTGTTATTTAAGACACATAATTAAAATTAATAACTATATCTATATAAATTGATTCATAAGTAAAAATAAATGAAACATTTATAATATTTCCTCATAATTTTGATGAATCTAAGAATAAAACGAGTGTATGTGAATGCATTTCGAAATATTTATCTTCGACTTTGAACTTTTTAAAATATATTTGTTTCGCAGAAAAAAATATTTTGATGCAAAAGGATTTTAATAAAAAAATAATTTATTGTGAAGTTACTAGGTAAAAATATATAATGGCTCAATGATATTAAAAACAAATTAAATTACTTTATGCATAGAAATTGTATCCTGGCATCTCCTAGCGTGTATTACTCAATTTCGGTTTAAATTATGTGAATCATTGCAATATAAACTGATACATTTTAAAAAACCTTAAAAAAAAAATTAAATAGACTTCAAAAAAAAAACTTAAACAAAAACTCACTACTAAAAAACACGAAAAAGCGAAAAATAAACTGAATTATTTATTTAATTCAAAGTACAAAAATGCGCAATATTTTCTAACTAATTAAATCAAAAAATTACTACCTACCTAGTCGCAATAATATTCTAAATGAACCTACATACAATATTATTTTACTTAGCAATCAAGTTACTGTGTTTACAAATTATAATGATTTATTTACAATTTTACATTGTAACAATTCTTGTCTAAACCTAATTAATACCTACTAATTTAAATAAATTATTATTATAATGTGTGCTAGGTACCTACTGATCTGTTTGAAGTCGATGCCATACAACACCCTGACGATGGAAAGGTTTTTCTGAAACATGTTGGTGGAAATACTCATATAAAAGAAGTAGATATAAACAAATAATATAATCAAAATTTTTTTAAATGTCAATCTACAATTTTGCTGAATCAATCGGAAAAAAAAGTTTTTCATTTAATTAGTTAGAAAAAATTGCGCATTTTTGTCCTTTAAACTAAATAAATAAATAAGTTTATTTTTCGCTTTTTAGTGTTTTTAGGTAGTGAGTTTTTGTTTGAGTTTTTTTTAAGTCGATTTAATTTATTTTTTTAAAGTTTATTTATTTTTCCATTTTTAGTGTAAATAAACGTAGGTACGTAGTAATTTCACTTCCTATTGAAAAAGGAACCAAGGAAATCTCGATGGTTTCCTTAGAAAATTTGCATATAATTAATTCAATTACGCGTCCAGGAGTTTAAAAATAATAATTTATTATTTGGTGGTGTAAATTTGTAGAAAATAACAATAAACTATTTGGTGGGGTAAAAAAACCCCATTTGTTGTTACTTGACTATATCATGCAGTTACCACCATTTAAAGAGCATTGGTGCTTCGAACAACCGTCGTGGTCAAACGCTGAAATATACTTATGGCAACATTTCTCCTTCTGCGAACTCACTTTCAAGAAGTGCCAAAGCAGCGATGTGGAGTTTGTTGATTTATTATATAGTTTGCGGTTTGGTGAGCTCACAATCCCACAACTGCAAATTTTGTGTGAAGAACGAGGAGTTGAATAGATTGGTGAATTCGCAGAACCCCTAAATTACCTTGTGTGCTATCGTTGAGTCGCGAGAGACAGCAACCTGCGGAAAACGACCACCATCATGTTATTCCTGCTGATGCAAATAACTGTGTTGGTTTGATGCACGTATTGAAACTGAGCATAGGCTCTAGAGTTATGTTGAGACGCAACATTTATGTTACCGAGGGCCTAGTCAACGGGGCAATGGGAATCGTGTCCAAGTTTAAATGGCCTGCCCTTCGCCGTGATCAAATATTAGGTCCTTACATATGAAACTGGCGTTTTGCCGTACTGGCAAATTTGATCTCAAATATCTTCTCTTTGGTTAGGAATTCCAAATCCAAATTTATACAGCTATTTACTCATGTATTTGTGTTTTGAAAATTATAATTCATTTGTTTTTTCCTCAATTGTTTTTTTCTTTGCGTCACTCAGTTTACAAAATGAAAAACTTGAAATATCGCGTTATTTACGAGTACGAGTTCCACCGTGGCACCAGTGCTGCAGAAACGGCTCGAAGGATTAATGATGTGTATGGCGACGGTGCCGCAAAAGAAAACACAGTGCGTTTTTGGTTCCAACGTTTTCGTTCTGGAAATTTCGACCTGCAGAACAAGCCCCGTGGACGGCCGGAGACCAAAGTTGATAATGAAGAATTGAAGGCTATTGTGGAAGCGGATCCATCGCAAACCACATCCGAGTTAGCTGCAGGCTGCGGTGTTAGTGATAAAACTGTTTTAATCCACTTGAAGCAAATTGGTAAGGTGAAAAAGCTTGAAAGGTGGGTACCTCACGAATTGAGTGAAGCAAATCAACAAACGCGCGTTGACTGCTGCGTTGCCTTACTCAACCGGCACAATAATGAAGGGATTTTAAATCGAATCATTACCTGTGATGAAAAGTGGATCCTGTACGATAATCGGAAGCGCTCATCGCAATGGCTGAACCTTGCCGAACCAGCCAAACCATGCCCCAAGCGAAAATTGACTCCAAAAGAGTTACTTGTGAGCGTTTGGTGGACTAGTGCTGGTGTCGTTCACTACAGCTTTCTTAAATCTGGCCAGACGATTACGGCAGATGTCTATTGTCAGCAACTGCAAACCATGATGGAAAAGCTAGCTGCTAAACAACCGAGGCTGGTTAATCGCTCTAGGCCACTGCTGCTTCATGATAACGCTAGACCACACACTGCACAACAGACGGCTACCAAATTAGAGGAGCTTCAATTGGAATGTCTAAGACATCCACCGTACTCTCCGGACCTTGCCCCAACAGACTACCATTTTTTTCGAAATTTGGATAACTTCTTGCAAAGGAAAAAATTCAACTCCGATGGGGCAGTCCAAACCGCCTTCAAAGATTTTATTGATTCCCGTCCGAATGGTTATTTTAGTAAAGGAATCGATGAACTACCTATGAGATGGCAAAAGTGCATAGATAGCAATGGTACATACTTTGATTAAATAAATATATTACAATAAAAAAAAATTGGCTTTATGTTCCTCCCATACTAAACGCCAATTTCATATGTAAGGACCTAATAGAATCAGGCGAGTTACCCGATTCAGTTTTTATAAAATTTGATAACGACACTATGATAACGATAACGGATAAAGTGAAAGACAGTGACGGGTTAGTTGCCATAGCGCCTGTGTCAACAACTTCTCAGACAACTAAGGGGATGCGTCTGTGTCAACAACTTCTCAGACAACTATGGGGATTCAGAATATTTTGAGTTTGTTCAAATCTTTCAGAACAGTGCTGGATTTATGTCACAGAGACATTATTAATCAATTATCATTAGCGACATCTGTGGGGATTTAGGGGAATGAAAATGGCTTTGTACAGGCCGCATGGAAAGGCGCTTACAACTCATATGTGAAAGCTTTCCACGCAATTTGAACATATATACAACTTCCAAAAAATGAATAAGCATGGTATATTCTATCATGGGTGGAAATGGCGAATGTTACATTGTGTAAAGTGGTCACTTAAGCCAACCATAAGATAGGTCATAAGTCCTATGTACATCCAAATGACTTCTATACCTACTTTCCCATAATAAATACAGTTTCGTCTCTGTGATATCTATAACATACATTAACTATGGGGATGTTGAACGGAGAATGCAACCGCTAATCCTCAGTTGGGTGGTTACGGTGCATAAACTCCAGGGCACCACCCTAAACAAAGCCGTGACTGATTTAGGCAAAAAAAAAATTCCAAAGGCCATGTTTATCTTGCACTAAGTCGCAAAGGCACTAGACGGTATAGCTCTTTGCGACTTAGAGCCTAACGAATCGCTTAAGAAACCGCATGATGAAAAAGCGTTGCCCGAAATGCAACGATTACGACTGTTGTAAATATATAAATTAGAACACTAAGAGAAGCTCCAACTTTGAGAAAGGTCAATTGATGAATCCAACCTCAACTTTTCATGTATTTTCTTTCCTACAGAATACAGGTTACTATGTCGGCATGTTAAAGTATCATCTAACTCCTAACCGTTACGGAGTTTTACATTCTGTAATCTGAAAGAGTACAACTATCGGTCTATTCGTACCTATGATATTTAAAGAATTATCCTCCGACTCCTGACCATTAAGGAGTTGTAGCTTCTATCACCAGCTCTTCAATATGAGATGGTTGATGACTACCAGACACAAATACTTGAATAGATTTAGGGAAAAAAACGAGCGAGTCTTGCAGTAGTCGCATGTGATGTGTAACATTTGACATCTCACAATTAAAAATATCAATTGAGCTGCAATAGAAATTAACATCAAAATTTAAAAAAGGTTATACGTATTTTAATTAGTAAATACAAGTAAAGAAAATTTATGTGCATTTATTTATTATTGAATTTTGCCGGAATAGATAGGTACGTATATCTACATACGCATTTTTATTTAGAAATGTGTTTGGTCAATTATACGTTTTTATTTATTTTTATAGATGGCGGTAGTGTACCGCTATGCATATTGTATGAAATCTTTGAATAAATAATCACATAAATTACATAAAATTTGTGAATGTAAATCATTAAGAGTAGTAATTGTTTACATTAATGTAAAAAAAAGTAAATATTTATTGGATAGTTTCGAAGATATAAGCCAAAATATATCAAAGTTACAACATCCACACGCTTGACACCAGACGCGCAACATATGTACAAAATCAGAAGAGTTGAATGTTGAAAGTGTGCGTCTTCGACATTGATCTGTTTATAAACGATGATTTTTTTCTTTTGTGCTCATTGGTCAAAAAAAATTGCTCGCACTTCTTGTTTTATTTCCTGTTACGCATTTCCGTCCTTTTTCACTCAATCACTCCCACAGATTGCAGGAAAGCGAGAGGAAAGATGTTACACATCAAAACATATGAAACACGTAATACGTGCCTATAAAATTTGAGGGTTGCCCTCGATTTCTCTGAGATCGCATCATCAGATCCTGATGTGGTGACAATAGGACCACCTCAGGAGTATACTCTATCGAAAAAAAAAGAATTTTGAAAATCAGTCCACATTTAACAGAGAAATCGGAGAACATACATACAAAAAAAAATACATTCAGTGGAACATAGAACCTCCTCCTTTTTGAAGTCGGTTAAAAATGGAATTATAGACAAATCATTTACACGTATTTTAGAAGTCTAAAGTTTTTTTTGCAATCATGTATATTTTTTAGCAATTATAATATTTTACTGTATCATACATATGTTATAAATTGTTATTTACTCATTTTATTTTATTTATTTTATAAAAATTCTGCTTGTCACTTTTTTAAAATTAATTTTGTCTGCGTTGCGTCTAATGTTTTAATTGCAGAAAGTTACCAATTTACGGACAGACAGAATTATTCTATTTAGATTTGATTAGATAGGTAATAAATAATACATCCATTATTCCATTTTCAGTTTAGCTCATTACAGTTTCCTGGACTGGAAAAGTTCCGGATTGTGTCCAAGAGGTAACTAAATAAATTTTCCATATACTTACCTAGATATTTGTTTTTCTCTAAATTGTTTTAAATATCATAAAACCATGTTTTAATATTTGCAACTTGTGTTTTTATTTTTAAAATAAAAGATATTAATTTATATCAAATAATTAAATTTTTAACACGTCCTGTCTGCTGTAGGCTGTATTAGATTATGAGTATTTAGCATTCCGAGCAAGCGACGCTCGCGCGAGCATATGTACCTACCTTTATTTGTACAATCGGGCTAAAAACAGGACATGGGAAGAAACAGATTGAATCCGGACTGGGAATGAGATATGTCGGGAGAAATTGAATAACAAGCCGATCAAATACTGATAAAATTCTCTCCGAAACTGAAATTAATTCGAGATCAATCGTATTCTATACTTCTGTCAGTTGATTACATGTTGAATGGGGAGAAAATTAAAAATGATTATATTATATTCAGTGGTTCCCTATAACAGTTGTGGGGTATAAAGGCAAAGGCAGCAATATTAAAAAACAATTTAATGCAGTTATCAAGGATTACCAATTAATAATTTACTGAATTCGTGATTTTATAGAAGACATAGCCTATACATTGATAGAAAATATGATTTTGGAAGAGATAGATACATTAAATCTAGAATTCATTACATTTAAATTAGTAACCCTCAGTGACTGCATTCAAAACATTTTTTAAATTTTTTGGAAATTACTGCCTTTGCTTTTATTCCCCACATATAATAAAACCATGCAGAATATTTCACGGGACGTGGCTTTGGGAGGCAAATCAAAACACTGGAAATTAATTTAGTTTAATTTATCACTAAAGAAAATTAAATGTTCGCTCATAGAAACTACTCATCACAGCATTCTTCCTTTATTCCGCTGGTATAATTGGTAGTAGTTACATTGCGCTTGCTTGCTTACTAATATCGCGTGTAATATAATGAATCACTGGTCACACTTGCTTTCGCTATGGAGATGTCGGACACTTATCGTTAGGAAATTAATTTCTCACACTTCAAGTTGCGTAACGCCTTTTATAGATAAATTCCTTCGAAAGGTTTGTTCTAGAGATAACGAAAGTCCTGTGGAGTGTTCTAAACTTTCCAATGTAGTATTTATTGGAATGTAATATAATCTTCGAGACAGAGAATGCTGGCATGCATGACTGACCTTGCGTTGCGTGCATAATATTCGAAAATTTGCGGTCACGAATGACTGACTCTGCTTTGCGCGACGTTTGTTGTATTTTTATTAGTGTACAGTAGGTACAATATACGTCTCGTTACAATATGAATTCATTAAAAGCATTGAGTGACACAACAATATCGAAATTTAACATTTAGAAAATGTTTTGTTGTTTTCAGTTGAAAAATCGGTTTAATCTATCGTTAAAGTTTTTATTAAAAAAATATATTTTCTCTTTTATCTACCCTAATCCACCATATAAAACTTTGTGTAACCCACATAAGTGGAAGGGTTAATTTAAATTAAAAAAATAACATTGATATCAAATTTTGCAAGAGAACCATCTGCACTGAGTATTATTTGCACCTAATGAGTATAAGTTTAACCCCTATGAAGGAAAACTATAAAAAATATACGTTTATTTTCAGAATTTAAACAAACTTGATTTATTTTATTAATTCAAAATCTTAAGATTTTGAGATGTTGTACCTACAGCAATTAAAACAATATCAAATATGTATATAATATAATATATGAATATTCCTAATAACTTTTATTTTGGAGCATCGTTGATCTCACTGAGTATGCGGGTTCGTTTAGGAAATAAGCTATTTTTTCCAGAAATAATACGAAATTATACAATAAGTATATACTTATGATTTTAGTAATAATCAAGATAATAAACTAAGATGGATCGTAGTCTTAAACATTATTTATTGGAAAGTTTTCAGATTAGTTTATAAGTAAAATAAATATGTTCAAACGCTTTTACTAACAACACGACTTAAATACAACGATTTAAAAGTATTATGTCTGAAGGGAAATCTCTCTCCTGCGGCAGCCTGAACAACTTCTACGACATAGCCAAGATGCACACCAAATCTGCCCGGATAACTAAGTGCATCTTGTATCTCCATTACCATTCTGCATTTCAAATTAGATTATTTCGATAGCAAACCCTGTCAGATAGAGGGAAGTATAGTCTACACTTTGTTAAAGATTGAAGATTTGAAAGAAAATTGAGATGAAGATAAAGAGTAGATTTATTTACCCATTGGCCTGGTCAGAGCTTCAGAGCAATGAACTCATTAAATTATCCAAATATAATAATTTCTGTCTGCCGTCCAACTGTATGTCTGACCCCGTAACTTCGTGTAACCTCTGTAATTTCGTTCAAATTCACGGCAAAAAAAAGTAACCCATAAAAACCAAGTTTTTATTATACTCCCTTTCTTTGTAAAATATAATAACAATTAAAGACAAATTAAAACATATAAAATAACACTAAACTTACAGTTATTTAGTATATTCCTAAAATGTCAGATGTTTTGAGCTTTGATAAGACACTTCATGCTTTGAAGATTAAATTCTAAAAACATTTGTCAGTCAATTTAGATTTTCGAAATTCGTAGTGAAGTACCTATTATGTATACCGACGAGTAATTCAAATTTAGAAAATATTCCGCTACGTTATCGGGCCGCCGTTACTAGTAATCAAACTTTTGTAATGATTCCAATTTGAAAAAACCATTAAAAATTTGAAAAATCCAAAATTATACTATAATTATTATTATTTTTTAACGAAAACTTAATCGTCGCCACGAGTCTGCTTGCAAAATTTCAGCTCGATTGGATTACGGGAAAAGGGTCAAAAACTTATCCAAAGTTTTTTCGACGGCAAGCCGGCAAGCAAGCAAGCAGACG
>JADDOH010014526.1:0-23930 GCA_016648135.1 Agrypnia vestita | reverse complement strand
ATGATATACAATAACATACAGTAAGCTATGAATAAAAGGCACAAAACCAACGGCGCTCATGAGTTTTAATGACATCTAGAACTGTGAACAATAGTAGAAAATTCTCTAGGAGGCCAAGGTCAACAAGGAGTTGCAGAGTCAATAGCAGGGGTGTGCAGTGAGAGAAAGGGGCATGACTTTTATTTAAACAAATATTTGGAAAAAAATCGAAATTAAATATTTATCTGGCAGAAAATTATGAAATATTAAAATCTATATAACATGTTAATTTTGTGATAGGAATGTTACGAGACATATCTCTTATTTGGATTTTTTTTCAAAATACAAGCTTCGGAAAAAGCCATGCTTATTATTCTCATCATTTGTTTTTCAAGATATGTGTATGACAGGAATAGTATTGAAAGTATACTTCTTTAGGAGTGTTCAGAGTGAAATTTTAGGATGCAACGAAATGCGCGCTCATCATGCAACGGAATATTTTCACAGCATGAGTCGCGATTTACCAATCAAAAGCTTAGATGGTGGCTTTCCGAGTGACGGCATTAAAATATAAGAGATTTATATATTATAAAAAGATATAGTGTATAGACAGAACTAATCATAAGCAGGTACATAAAATATATAAAAAAAGTAAATATTTACATAAAATAAATTATTAAAATACATAGGATATAATATATACAACAAGTAATATATTATATTAGTTGTTCCTTATTTAATATAAACGAAAGTACTTAGATTTATTATAATAAGAGAATCTAATACTTCTCTGTTTCGTAGAACTACGATAAATAAATGGTACCAAATGATTTTTCGATTTGAAAATAAATTGTGGATATCAGATTCACGAAGTAAAGCTTGCTTTACAGAGGTTTCCTTTTCCAAGTAGTATGTTGATATATGCGCGACGCTATTCTGTGTAATCTATTTCCTAAGAAATTCTGTCACCAAAAGAGAAAATAAATATTGGGTCATCAAAAAAAAAAGACACTGTAATTGGAATTTATTTGGGGCTATCACAATATTAATCAAGTTGGGATTTTTTCGCGTAACGAGAAATAATACGTGATTCCTGCACACCCAGCACGAGGGAAAGTTGGAACAAAGAATGGTGGTCGAATTTCAAATTGCGTTTAGTATTCAATATGTGTCGCCTGGAAGGGCTGACAGCCGCCAACCCTAAAACTTTATCCAGCCCTGCGACGAAGCCTACTCCAGAATCCACCCTTTATTAAATTTTAATATTCTATTCGGCCTTTTTACATTGACTGTCATGGTCGGGGAAAGATGGTGAGATGTATTCGGCAGATTAAGCGTGATTAAATAAAAAATTAAACATGGATTTATTACTACAACCCGGAAATTGTTTGACATTTTGATCAAATTAATTTTTTTTTAATGAAAACTTTTTATTGTGAAGTTGCAATTACAAAACATATTATCTAAATATAATTATTAAAATAGCTTGTTGGCGTAGTGGTCATGACGCTCGCCTAGTGATCTGGTGGTTCAATCCCCATTCCAGGACACCAGCAATTTAGTCCTATTTTCATAGCACAGACTTTTGGCTTAGTTGGCGAGAATTTACAATTACAATTAATAGGATTAGAATTACAATTTTAGGTAAAATAAGAGTGTGAAACGCAATAAAAAAGCAACACGCAAGGGCCGGTCATCAGATTACACGGACATTTAAATATTATTATTTTTTTATACTTAGTTTAAGATTCAAGCGAATAAAGCCGATTTAAAAAAAATTTTTTTATTCATGAATTCTTTACATCAAAATTAAGCAATTATTATGTCCCGTGATTTTTCATGATATTTAAAATAAATAATATGAATCAATTACAAAGATATAATGTACAATTCCATGCAAAATTGTTATTAAATATATATGCTAACGCCGATCATGATTTTTTTCTTTTCTATTCATAGCGAGGGTTCTTTTTATGAAAGAGAAGTCAATTTTCAAAAATTAGACAAAAGAAAATTAAACCACAATACCCTGAAAAGAATTCATTCTTCTGGATTTATTCAAAGCTCAATTTAGAAAAAACTCAAATATACTTGAAAATTTAATAAACCTCTAATTGGATATATAAAAGCAACAATCCAGATGTATAATAAATTTATTCGGTTAGTTAATTTAAATATTATTAAATACAAAATATTTCTGCATATTGTTACGGGACGTGGCTTTGATCGACAAAAGAAAACTCGTTTTTTTAATTAATAATTAATTATTTTAATAACTTGACAAAATTCACTTAACACGTATCAAATTTAACAACAGTATTGAATTTGCACCATTTCGCAATTAATCGCTCATCTATGAACTCTTTATTATCGCTGGGTAACACTGTTTTTGCCACGGTTTGACGATAATATCGCATCGGTAGAAACGTCCAAACAACATTAACGCGCCGCGATCTAAACCCGATATTTATACGCAAACACGTGTGTTTTTCCAAACTCCTAGATTATTCTAGTGTTTACCAGAATTTTCCCGTCGTTTTCAGACGTGAGTAGACGTTTCTTAAATGTTATAGATAATTCCAGAGTGTGGTAGGCTATCCTAAAAGGTACTAAAGAGTTCGATTTTATTTTTCTCATTGATATATTACGAGAGATTTTGTACATACTCTCTTTGATCATTGTATTACAATATTGATAACTTTGTAATGGAACCAGCATAATTTAACAATGATATTCTAAATAAATAAACGAACAAAAGTGTGTAAACGGTCTTTAGGATTATTCTATCCTGTGATCGATTTACTAGACCTAGACGAGACAGTGATAGATTTACTAGATTTAAAAGATCGATGTACTACGCCTGGTGCTAAAACCCTTATTATGCATTAGGCGAAAGGGTTGAATTTTGCAACCAAAGGACAACATCACATGGAGGAAAATCCAATAAAAAGGCACAATATCTACTAAAATAACTTAATTTCTTCTTCCCAATAATAGATCCGCGTATTGTACTAATAATTACTTAAATTGTATTCAAGAACACATTCTCATTGTGAAGTTGCAATTTTTTCAGAACAAAGTTCTGTGAAATTTAAAACCAAATTAATTAATCAATTTATATTACTGAAATACTAATTTTAAGTGAATAAATTTTTTACAACCAAATTAATTATCCAATTAGAAAGACATACAGAAAAATCAAATCCACGTAAAAATATTTCGCTACTACCGGGATTCGAACCACGGATTTCCTCTTTTTAGGGGCAGGCGCGTTATCGAATTACGCTATAACGGCCTTGTATATTTCCGTGAATATGTCAACCTTATCTGTAACTCTCATTTTATTAATTGATTAACGTTTATTATTCATTTTTAGAGTAATCCACTTTTTCTGTATGGTACGCACAAATTACTTTGTGTTCCTGCCGCTAAAGGACGCCAGAATTAACCGTTTAATTCATTTTTATTTTTTGGACACATTTGATACAACACACATTTATTATATTCAAGAACACATTCTTATTGTGATGTTGGAATTTTTCTGAACAAAGTTATGTGAAATTTAAAACCAAATTAAAGTGAATTACCCTAAAAATGGATGGCTTTTTGTCAATACCTAATCAATCATTTATATTTCCACCTAACCCATGTATTTTTTTTCAATATTTGTAGTATGAGAGATTCTGATAATCTCGAAACTCGAGTAGTAAAATAGTTATTATAATTAAACTCAAGTAGATATAACACATATAATTAATAAAAATAAACTTCGTTTTCACCACTTTTGTATTGTAAAATATCAACATGTTTCAAAACCCATGGCCCCTTTGTCAGGATACAATTGTATACTAACAAGTTAAATTTAAAAATCGAAGTATAGACAATCAAAATATAAAAAAATAAATATGGAAAATCAATAATAATGAAGTGCCTACTTTACATGAAAATAAATTTAAAAGATAACAAATTTATTATTTTTATTAATTATATTAATAATGTCACCACAAAATTATTTTGCTGTTTTTGAAGAAAAAGAGATAATAAAGTTTATGTTTTCTATCTGTTTTAATGATCATAAAGGATACCGTGTTTATATATATACAATCTCTTAAAATAGAATATCTAAGGTTCTTTTAAAAAAAAATGAGATGCAAATATGGTATAAGTGTCACATATTGTTGCGACACATACATATATGGTATGTTGATACTTACTTTTTCAAACTAAGCTAGACGCTTGGGATATGAAATCTGGACTACCTTGCTGGTATCCTGGAATGCTAGTCGAACCATCGTCTATCAGATCATTAGACGAATCTTGACCACTAAACCAACAAGCTACGCATATTCCACTATTTCGTTACTTTAATTCATCTTGTTAGTAAAGTTATGTTTTCCGGAACATCTTTAGGATCGTTTATCAGGATTTATGATGACCTATTTATTAAAAATAAAAATAGGTGAATAAAGTAATTTTGTATTTTTTTTACAGATTAGGTATTTCGGTTAAATATCTGAAATTATCTTATCGTGTCCCCTTCAGCACTGATGACACAAACTCAGCACCTCATTAAAGCCTCGACGAATCAGTGGCGTACGGGGTAGCTGCCCCCGTTAAGGGGGGGGTGCATTACGAGGCGAAGGTATTAATTTGTGAATAAGAAGAAGAAAGCGTAACTGAATTTATTTGCTGCAAAGGGGAAGAAAGTGAAACGCATGAGGGTGAAAGAGATTTATAGTTGCTCTTAAAAAAAGTCAAGCTACGCGTAAAAGATAGTAAAGGCCCTTAAACAGGGGGACCGAAAATGATTATGAGCTTTCAGAAGAATATAAATTTATCCTGAAATCAGGTCAAGAGTTCTGAACTGGTTTTAAATGAAAATGTATGAATGCTAGTACATTCAAAATGTTAATGCGTGATATAAAAATTGAAGACTTACAGGGTGCCGGATTAAGTGTGAAGTAATGTTGTATAAATAATTGAAACAGGTGAATATTCGTTTTAAATAATTGTGAATGAAAGCAGTATTTTTGTTGTTTTAATCAGGCTTCTCTGTACACTGATAATTCAATTTAAATACATTAGAAGATAAATAAATACATAACACTGAATCTAAAAAAATTAACAAATTACTCTGCAGTGGGGTTTACAAACAAGAATGTGGGGATTACGACACGGTATGTATAAGTAGATCAAAAGAATCTAGATTTAAAAACAAAATAGGTATCTCACTAAAACTTTTCAGAATATTCTAACCATATTATAGAAAACAACCATATATACAACAATACAAATATACATACCCTACATAAACATTAAATATAAATTCAAAAATCATTCAAAATACTTCAATATTATTTATTATCAAATAACCTTTTATTACAGTATTATTAAATGACTCGTATATGTACCTATATACAAAATAATAACTGAGGCTCCGTCATCAGACTCAAGAGCTTCTCTTCACTGATGAGGTCTACATGACTAATAAAGTATTAAAAAAAAAATTAATATGTTAATGTGAGATTTGTATTTGTACCTTATATTAGATTAAATTTAAATTTAAAAAAACGGACATATACACTAAAACAAAGTTATTTATAATCACTTTGTATAAACCGCTTGGAGTAACTTTTTGTCTACCGGTTTCGATACCACCGTGACTTTGTCGGGACGGACGCATGCTACGTATAGTATGGTATAGTATGTCCGTTCTGATGAAGATACAGCGATATTGAAACCGGAAGATGTAAAGTTACTCCAAGTGGTTTATAAAAAGTTCTTAATTAATTAAAATTAATAATTATGTCCAACCATAAACTTAACGCTATAAACAACAATTCTTTTAGATTAGTTATACCTACTTAGTTTTATTTGGCGCATACAACAAATTGCTAATATTTGCCTCGCATTTTTGATTTTATTGACAAACGCATATACTTACATCGCTCTTAGTACTGTTAAAAGTGTTATTAAAAATTATCTCATTTTCATTAATTTATTATAAACATGTTTTTTAAAAATTTAATTTATATGAATTAACTTTGTAAACACCATTTATTTATTGAAAAAATTCAACATGTTTCGAAGTCAATGGCTTCTTCATCAGGATAACAAAAATAAAATTTAAAAATCGAAGTATAGATCAAAATATTATAAAGTTATATATGTAAAATGATAATATAAAGTACCTACTTTTACATTAAATAATAATATATAAAAAAATGTTTTTTTTTTTTATATATTATTATTTAATATTGTTTCAATCACAAAGATAACCTAATGAGAACACATTTATCCACATATATGATGTACCAATGTATTTTGAAATGGTATTTTTATGGCGCTAGTGAGGTAACTGTCAGGTAGATTATAAGAAAATTTTGTTCCTCCCCATAACATCCGAATGCTAAAATCTCTTAACTTAGATAACAGCATTTTCCCATCAGTTTTTGTAGATTTTTAAATAAAATCTTACCTGCGCGCATAGAAATATAGGTAATAAACAAAAATATTCTCTGAAAAGTTATTGAGGGATTGACACACTTTAGGAGAACGTTTAGAGTAATAGAAGGAAATAAAAGTGGAAGGATGTGGGTTGAATAGTACACAGTAGTCACATCCCTATAGGATGAAATACAAGCGTAAGAATTAATGGTGTCATTGACAGCGTGGTTCGATTACACAAAATATTTCAAACAATGACAATTTAGTAGGACAAGGATAATGGAATGTGTGAAAGGGGAGAATCTGAGTCCGGCTGCTTCCTGATCCAGAGTTTATTAATAAAAAGTTTCAGATTTTTTTTTGATTTGGTTTGGTATTCAGTAAAAGTAGGATATTTTTGAGAACTTTTAATCGCGTAATTTCACTCTAGTGGAATTTTTAATTTGTAAAATTGCCAGTTTTACTGAAATTGAATTATGTATTGTTTTTTCTCAGCTTCTGCTCTTATATGGGATATGGATGACCAGCTATCCCTCCATCGCTTTGATGGTCTTTCTGGAGGTCTGCTGCCTAAAAATATCTCGTTCTTCTCTATTCTTACCACTCTTATCGAATCCACACTGTCCTCGTGGTCTCTCTAGTATCTATGTACTTCTACATCTTACCCATCACACAACCTTTTCGACATCGCAGATCTTCCGAATTACGGGGTTCGTACTGTCTCTGACAGCCATTCTTAAGAGGTTCTTCGTTCTCGTGGTGTCAGCTCTTTTTTCAATACATCATGTGATGATTGGTCTTACACAGGTTTTATATATTTTAATTTTACTCTCGATCAACATGCGTTTGTTTCTTCACATAGTAATTCTCAAGCATCCCGCTACAATGGCAGCTTTATTTGCTAGTTCACTAACGTCTTCATGCAGGCCACTACTGCTTGATATTTAAACGCTCAAGTGGATTGTATTTTTTACCTTTAAATTTTACACTAAATATATTAAAAATATAATCATTAAACACCAACCCCCAAAAATAACTGGTTTACTAAAAAACTTTTAAGTATAACTGCCGCTTATTAGGGCGCAAAAGTATAGCGTTGTGCAGTTACTAAAAAAAATATACTATTTCTACATTATTTATATTTGGACAGAAAGAATAGATTAGCCACAGTTTTAGATATCAAAATTCGATTCAGCATTCAACAATCAACATGGTAGTACTTATTTTTGAATATATATTCACGCCACATTACTGTTAAACCAAGAGAAATTATTAAAGAACACGAAGAATAGGCCGATAATATATGAAAACGACTCGTGATTCTCTTATAAATTCTTCAAATTCGTTCCTCCAAAGCGCAATAAATTTGAAAAGACTTTAATTGGAAGGATTCGCGAAATTTCCTCCACTGTTCTGTGAATCTACTTCTCTCGAAATTAAGTACAAGAATTCCACGTATAACTTTGATTCCAACACGTGTTTTACAGGTAAATATTTAAATTAACTCTTCAAACAGTCTGTGTTTTATGGATGTCTGAATAATTGTTTAAATTACCTTGAAGCCTCAAAAGGAAAGCATAAAACATCTTAACGCGTACCTGCGGGTGATTTTCTGGCAAGGGTGACTTTTTACTTATGCAAATAATATATTACATCATTTTTCCGTCTTTAAATGGTGACCACCTTTTTGTAAATATATTTGTCAAAATACTTCATAAAAATGATTTAGCATATTTTGTAATTTTTTTACGAGTAAGTCTTCTTTCCCTGGTGGTCTCTTTATTACTGAGGATGACTGCCGGTTATAACTTGCCTAAATCCCTAATGATCTTTCTCTTCTTTTATTTATAACCTTCAGTTCGGCTAGTCTTATTGGAATTGTAATTGGATAGCCAGTAGCGAATGATCATATGGTATGTACTTACTTTAGAAGTCATTTTATGGAAAGAAAGTTTAGGCAAGATTTGTAGGTTAGACGAACGAAGGAGTGTTTTCATTGCGTATGTATTTTTATTTTCCAATTTTGCTACCGGAAAGAAGCTCTGGCAGCAAAATAAGGTGTATAAGTTACAATAACAAAAACATTTCATGGACACGCAGCAGAGGTCCGCTCTAGATCACACATATATATATATACCATATGAGATAATTGCAAAGTCACTGAAGAGGCATTATTTATATTTCAAGTTCTGTAACCTGCTTATCAGACCAGACTTATTGCCAAAACAAAAAACACTGCTTGGCCACATACGTGAATACGTGACGCAATTGTTTAGGTACCTGAAGATTAATAAAAACACGTAATTGGGTCAAGTATGCACAATATATTCAAAAAAGCACTTTATGACAAACAATTGCTTATATGCGCAAACTGCGTCGCTGCAGAAGCATTGACATCTACCGAAGAAATGATAAGGCGACTTGAGGTATTCAATATGGAATCTACAGATGAAAACTCAAACGACTGTAACGTCGAAATTATTACAAAAGTCATCATATTGAGTTCATTCCATATTGTACAGATCCAGATATACCTTTTTATTCTTAATGCTATTTTCAAAGATTTATTTTCCATTTGTTCTTCGTTAGTCAAAAAGAAAATGCCGTTTTAGTTTATATGAGAAATAAAAATAATAATATTAATAGTTGTATTCTATTTAAAACTCTCTCACACCCTGGTAGATTAAATTAACACTTTTCCCAAGAAGGTGATAATTTGAAAGCCAATAATTCTTAATTTATCTCAAATGCACTATAGGACCCTGGGGAAAATAAAATAACCCCAGCCTAGCCCATTGTAAATTTCAACCTTCTCATGCATGAATATAATATTATTATTCGGAATTAAAAATAATTGAATATACCCCACTTTACAGTACGCAACTTTATTTCATATACATAATCAACCTGTGGCAGATATGAACTTTAAAAACTTTTACAAGTAGCATTAAGCACAAATAAATTTCACAGCAAAGTACTCTAACAAAGTTCGTCCTTACGAGTTGTTTAAAACTTTGAAACGGATTTCCTGGTTAACTCAGAAAATTGTTAAATAAAGGTTTGATTTTATTTACATTTAATTAGATACTTCCAGCGGCACTTAAGTGATTAATCAAAAAAATAAAACATTTTTTTTTAACAAATAAAAAACAATATTTTCAGTAGGCAATTTTAAAGAAAGTTGTATTTCGATTATATTTAAGACTGTATTTTTGGCCATTCAGAGTAAGAAAATATATAAAAATGTGAAAAGCGTATAATAGTAAAAGTTCTTAGCTCGTCACTTAAGTTTTGTATATTGAATTTGTTTTGATTAACTTGTTTGTCTGGTTGGTGGTTAAGGTCTAGTGACCCAGTGGTCGGAGGTTCGCGTCAGCCATATTTATTTAAAAAAAAAAAAACAAATAACTCACCATTATTTCTTTTGTCCGCAAGCATAGAAGGGGAAGATAGAACGCCACACTCTCCAGTCCTGACTTACCGTGTCAAACGCATTCATCCATCGTCTGTTCGATTGCTGAACTGGATTGCATTTTCGGGTCAACTTGATAATGAAAGATAGTAGGGCATGAAAATTGATTGGTAAATAGCATAACTACTAAACCAGTAAAACTATCATTTTAATATCGATTAACCTACGGTTAAATAAAAAAAAAACTTTTTTGTTAAAAAAAACTAATACATACCTATTCATGTTTATTTTACACAAAAATTACTTATATATTACATTATATTAGATATTATATAAGATATCAGCATCTTTAAAATTCTATTACGCTGTATTATCGAATTTATTTATTGATATATTTAATACATAATCAAAACTTATTATTTAGGATAGAGAAAAAATTGATTTTAATTTTTTAATTCTAATCATTCATAAAAAAAGTTTTTTTTATTAAATAAAATATTTTTCTCCATTAAAACCATTTATTATTTCCATCATAAATAAAAACCAAATTTTCTTTCTATGTTATATTATTATTGCACAAAAATGATTACAAATTTCCAATTATAAAATGCAAAAATTGTCACAGCGTAATCAAAAAACCAAAACCTATGAATTTAATTACAGAATATTTTCGTATTTTAAATTCATTGCGAAGAGGTGGAAAAATTAATTTAGAATTATCGGATAATCCGAAAAATTTAAGTCATACTCGAAAATTTTTCAGAGGAATTATAAATAAGTCTGAAAAAATGTGAGTTGGTAGTATTTAAACTGTAATACCGTTTTTATTAACAAAAATCTAATCATTTTTAAAAATGCACAGGCTCCCAAACTTTTTCGGTTAACGGCTCCCTGTGTGTTAGATTCAGATATAAAAAATCTATGATTCTCAGAATACTCTATACGAGTTTATTCATTTACTAGTGAATAAGTGCTAGTTTCAGTGTCTTAATGTCTTATTGCAATTGGTGTTTTATAACAATACATCAGTGTTTATGAATAAACACTGAAAAATGTATTGATAGTAATATCAAGATATGCAGTTTTACAAGAAGCGTGCAAAAAAGAAATGTGTACTGTGTTTTTTTAGAGATTTAAATATTTAAAATGAAATAAAACGCATAAAAATTGTTTTTACGGCCATTGGCTCTATTGGAAAGCTATTGTGCTTCCCATACTTCTGTATGGAATTGGGTACCCTACACAAGATACCTTAGGAGTCTGGACATGTTCCACCAACGATTCTTTCGCCGCATTCTACAGATCTACTGGAGCGACCATATATCTTACATTACAGTTCTGCGTCGCTCTAAATGTCGGCCAATCGAAGATATGATCGTGGAAGCGAAATTGAGATGGACAGGATATGTGTTACGCAAGGGCGATCCAGACTTCCGAAGCAGGTCTTATAAAGGTAGACAGTGGGTAGGAGAAAGGCCGGAGGACACAAGAATAGGTACACAGATTGTCTCCGAGAATCGCTGGGCCTATGGGGAGCACCTGAGAACTGGGAGCAGCTGGTACAAGATCGTGTGAACTGGAGGAGAGATTGCTCTCGGGCTGATGGTGTTGCGGCGGCCAGACGATTAAAAAACGAGCAGCGAGCCGCAACCATGCGTCAACGGGACCGACCAACGCAACCTGACCCCTTCCTATGTGAAATATGCGGGAGAGAGTACGCAGCAAGAACAACTAAGTCAGAATTGCGAGGGAATCCTCGACCACGAGGCCCGGTTACAACAACAAATTGGAAAGATAATGATTGTACTTATGCGAATGCGTTTAAGTCTCTCTGCAAATCCATGCGAATTTGTCAATACTTGGAAGATTTTTTAAAGTTTTTAGTAAGGTGTGATTAAAACTATTTTTAAACTACGAGAGAAATCGACTTCATTGGACGACACAAACTGCAGCGTCAAAGAAAAATAATCTCTCGATTTTTCATTTATTTTTATTTTCTTTTGTTCCTGAAAATTACAATCTTCTTGATTGAATTCAAAAAGGTATAAAGCGCCCTTGTAAGACAGTTTTCTGGGGCGACGCACACTTTTATTTAATTTTATTTCACAGAGTCCAATAGTGTAACTAACGAAATTATGAATGAAAAAAAGACTCACTTTTACGGGAAGAGTCTTAGAGTATATATCAGGGGCCTGCAGTGAGAACAAGAAGCATGACTTTTTCCTAAACATTTATTTTGAAAAGAAATCCAAATAAGATATACATCTCGTAATATACCAATCAAAATGATTAACATATTATTCAAAGTTTTATATTTTACAATACTCTGCCAGATAAATATGTAATTTCGAATTTTTTTCAAAATAAATATTAAAATAAAAGTTATGCTTCTCGTTCTCACTGCACGCCCCTGGTATATACAAACTAATAACCTCTACGGGAGGAGTAGTGTGCCCATGTGAAATATTACATAATATATCTTCGAATAAAATATGCATATATTTAATTTTAAATAATATTTAAAAGCGGTACTCCCGGCGATTTCTCAAAAGCTCCAGGAAGTTAAAAGGCTCCTACCATTAAGCTCTGAGTCTACTGAAGCTTCCGGGAGTTATTCACAGAGTCACTTTATGCCTGATCTGCCCGGAATCCTCTGTTAGAAGTGAATGAAAATATCATATGAGATTTAGCGTATTAGGAATGCCATTTGTCATGGATGCGGGAGCAATCTCGCCGGATAAATCCTCGGAGATGGCGGTCCAGACAGCATCTGGAGAGGAAAATCGGAGGCGAAGAAAAAACCCGCGTATTTTATTACATAATTTGTTGGCTCAATTTTTATTCCATTTGAATGAGAAGGGTGAGTTGTTTTCCTTATTTCTTCATACATATCCTGTGACGTATTACTGTGACATTGCAAGGTTAAGCAAAATGGGTGAATAATAAAAAGTTCTTACTATCACGCAGTGTCTGGGAAGGGATTCAATTCAATTCAATTCAATTCAATTTCAATTCAATTTTTATTTATTACATAATATGTACATTACAAACTTTATGTTTAATGCATACATATTATGAATTTATACACATATATATACATACATACACATATACATATACATACATATATACATACCTATATAATTGTATATTAAAATAACAATTTATTATTAACTAATTAAAAGTGACCTGCACAATCTGGTCAGAGGTGTAGGAGAATCCTGCTTCGGAAAACCCCCTAGACACATGGAATATATCAATATCCAAAGCGATTTTGTTCAGCATAGCTGTAGCTTTTCCAACAGGCATAACCATCGGCAGGTTGGTCCTGTATATTGGAATGTGAAACAATCTATGCTGACGATGTCTAAGGTAATATCAGGAACATATAAACCAATGCTCTGCATAATTTCAGTATTGTCGATCGTGCCGCGCAACAATCGATAAAAATGTGTAATCAAATACACATTCCTTCTAGTCTCTAGACTATTGTAGCCAAGCATACCCTGGAGAAACTCGGTTGGGTAAAGCCAAGGATAATGCCCGTACTCTCTCATGTAGAGATATCATGTAGGGATAAGCAATGATGATGAACATTCATCATCTCTTCTTCTTGCTTCTTGAGTCTATCAAACCATAGCATAAGTAGAGTCAATGATAAACGACTTCTATTTACACAAAATAAATCGACCAAAATTAACAACAATTTAACCTATTGCAAATAAAACAAAAAGAAGCACGTACCTGAGGACTTGCTTGATAAGTTATTTAAAATATGTAAAATCTTACCGATACAAAAACAACTTCATTTCAAACTGACGCTGGATAAATACCTGAAGAACAGGTTCAAAACACTAATTTAATTTAGTAATATGACATGACAAGTAAGGAATAAAAATAGAATTAAAAAATACAAACTACTTTTAGGGAGACGTAGCTATTAAGTTATATTTTTTTAATTATTCAAGTATTGGACAGACTAAAAATGAAACAGGTCAAAACAAAAAAGAATTTTTAAGAAATATATTTAAAGGACCTATAGAATTTGGAGATAGCTTTAATGTAATTTTTTATTAATAATGTTAATAATTTAACTAATGTATTTTTTTTAATTTTAAGCATTTTTTAATATTTTGTGTACACAAACTGCATATAAAAATGAAATATCCATTTATATTAATAAACATTTAAAAAAAAAACAACACATTTCTATATCCTGGCACTGCCATCACGACAAATCCAGTTTTATACACTTTCTCATGCACAATTTTCAATTATTTAATGTGGTATATAAGGTTCCTGTAAACTTACCTGCCATTTTTAAAAAATTATAATGCAATATAACAAAATAAGTAAGGACGGAGAAGCCAAACAATAAAAGCCGTGAGATTTGGAGATGTGGTAATCGTTTTCTTAATATTCATGGATGATATGGCGAGGCTGGCGCCCAAGAAGACCTCCAAGAGTGGATAAATTCCTTCAATATACAGGGTTATTTGGAAAAGATTAATAACCTCGCAGGACTATATTTCTGTCTTGATTATGAGTCGAAAATGTTCAAGCTGTTATGACCTAATATCAATAGTTATGGAGATATGCGACATCAAAGTTTGCATTTTTTTTCAATATTCCTGACTTATTTTTTGTAAAACTTTGGAATATCATTTCAGTAACTTATATTGATTATGATAAATTTATTCTCTTTGCAAGTCAAATAAAAAAATAAAAACCTTCAATTTCCAATTGGAAAACATTCCAACTGGAATTTTTTCTGGGTTTTTATCATTTTATTTAACTTGTATTGGAAACAATGAATTTTTCGTAATCGATATGAGTTACTGTAATTATAGTCCAACGTTTTACATAAAACAAGTCAGGGATATTGAAAAAAAATTCAAACTTTGATGTCACATATGTCCTTAACTATTGATATTAGGTCATAATAGCTTGAACATTTTCGACTCATAATAATGGCAGGAATATAGTCTTGCGAGGTTCTTAATGTTTTACAAATAACCCTGTATGCTCAAGTTGGGATGAACATAAATACTGCCAGAGGTTTTGGTCGTAGACCAACAGTAAGCGCTTGATCAGGTCTGTATATTCAAATACTTTGTGGTGGAATTTTCTAGCAATGGTAGGCAGAAAAGTGAGATAGAAGAATTGGAGCTGCGGCCGGTGTTTTACATTATTTATATAGTGCGGTGGTGAAATTCCGAGCCAAGTGTCAAGACAAAACTGACTGACAGAGAGAGAGAGAGAGAGAGCATGGATCCAGGCTGCCTGGATGAATTTTCTAAATGGGGTAGCGGGAGTCACACAGATGGACAGAGTGAGAAGTGCCGATATAAAACCACACTGGACATGGAGCCGCTACTCATACATATAGAAAAATCACAAATGAGGTAGCTAGGACATGTGCTAAGAATGCCAGAGGAACGAGTAGTGAGATGTATTCTTTTGAAAACCCCAAAAGGAAGATGTCTGTTGGGTCACCCCAGATTATGCAGGGAGAAGCAACAACAAAAATGTATGAAAACAGAACGGATCTTGACTGATTAACACACACCGAAGCAGGACAAGACTGTGGAATTTGCAAGCACTTTGTCGAATCTTTGGGCCCTCGAACCCACTAGGGCGAGAGGATGAAGTTGATGATTATGATTAAAGTTGCTGTGTATCAAATGATTTTAATGAAAAGAAATGAGCGTGTTATTTGACTTATAAATATTAAATGTTCAAGTTTTTTGTTTGAAACATTGTGGAAATTCATTTTTAATATTTTAAAAAAGGGGGGTAAACACAACACTGTTTTATTCCACTAAATATTGTTTTGAATTGTTAGAACGTTTTCGGGATTTATCCCATTGTCAATAACAACACGTTTACAATATTGTCACATTGTTGTTTACAGTTGTAAACGTGTTGTTATTGACAATGTGAGAAAACCCGAAAACGTTCTAACAATTCAAAATAATATTTAGTGGAATAAAACAGTGTTTTGTTTACCCTAATTTTTTAAAATATTATAAATATTGTTCGAATAACGTCACTTTCAATTTGATTATTCATTCATTCATCTTCATCCCCTTGTTCTAGTAGGGATTATTTCACTTATAAATATTTTTCGAAAATCGTCACATTCAACTCATTAGATATTCTCTCCTTTTACGTTCAAAGGGTTGTAATGCTATTTTCTAGTTCAACTGGTGTACAGTTCGCAACTAAAGGCCAGCGCCAACACGGCAGCACTTTTCGATCTTAATTTAAGACAGTCGGTTCAATACGGGAAAAGGGAATACAGGTGGACAACTGAAACAAAAAGGTTTATTATTTACAGATAAACTGAATTTAGCCATTTACTTAATGAAACATAATTAGTGATAAAGATTGGCAAACACAGCAAAAATTCATATTAGTAGAATTAAATAAAAAATAACCCATAAAAAACAAGTTTTTATTATATTCCCTTTCTCATTTACTAGTTGAAACATTTTTTTTTCGCTTAACCTACGCGTTGGGCTTCGATCGGGCGACGCTACGAAAGGGAGTTATAAAAAATTTCCGAAAATCCAAAATTATACTATAATCTGGTTTCGCGTCTACCAGACGCGTTGAAATATTTTCATATAACTTAATAAGTTGTATGAAAAAACCATTCAAAATTTGAAAAATCCAAAATTTATTAATTTTTTTTAACGAAAATTTAATAGATCTTCTTGATTGTCGCCACGAGTCTGCTTGCAAAGTTTCAGCTCGATTGGATCACGGGAAAGGGGTTTAAAATGGATCCAAAGTTTTTTCGTCAGACAAGAAGACAAGCAGACGCCACGAGTTAATATAAAGGGAGTAAAAAAAACCACCAATCCGCAAAATAATGATTTCGAATGTCCATCCGTAAACTTCTATCTAATAGTGTTGATCGCATTCCGTTTTCAAAAGTTGCAAGATTTCGAAACTGTTATTAAATAAAATGAAACTTTATGCTTCTTTAATAAAATACTCTGAAATAGATTTATTTAGATTTTTTAATAATATTTCTGTATAATGAAAATTAAGACTAATTATGTGCATCCAATACTATATCGCATATGTATGTCATCAGTATTAATCATTAATCAAAATATAAAATTCTCTGTGTAACATCCATCCGCCCGTCACCAACGCTACAAGTTGGCACAAAAAATGATGAGATGTTAAAATGAGGTACAAAAAATGAATTATTTTTTACTAAAAAAGTCCATCACTAACGCTAGTTGATGAATCAAATGAAAATGAGGTAAAATAAGCAAAAAGGCATTGTTCTCTATTTAATAATGTCCATCACTAACGTTATCAAGACGCTCCGCTATTTTATAAAGCGGTGTTCTCACAACCTTAACTGGCGGCCGTAATATATTATAAAAGTGCGATTTTTGACAGTTTATGACTAGTACTTAAATAACTACAAACAGTGTAACAATTACATTAATTTTTGCTTAATTGCATTAATAATATTAGATTTTTATATGTTTGAAGACTTAAATTGAAATTTTCTATAATTCTGTTACCAAGTCTCTGAATCTGCAGAGAGGCGAATTATATTCCGCATTAGTGATATTATTGGTACTGTAAAATAGTATACACACTTTTGTGTTTCTAAAAGGTCAATGCCGAAGAATTGTACACTTTACCCTATTTTGAGATAAATATAGTGTTGATATTTTTACAGTCTTAACTGTGCTACTCTTATTTCTTTGTCAGCGATCGAATATATTTTTCCACTTATTTCAAAGGAAAATAAAGGGTAATTGCTTTTGTGAGCAATACGATGCCTGTTCGCAGTTTACCCTGTCCAACCATTATTTTATGGTAAATTCAGGAGGAAGTATCAAATATCCCGGCTCATTATATCGAAGATTAAGCTTTGTAGCTTTTTTCAGATTTACCGAGAAACGCGTTGAAAAACTATAATACCACAATTAAAAATATTGAGAAAAAAAATATTTTTGTAAAAAATGCACACATAAACATTAAATAAAATGAACGTTAATGTGGAAATCTGGCACCGAAAATTAAGTTGATTTAGTTGGCATGCAAAAGTATCAGCCCACGAAAGACCTGGCGTAATCAAATAAACCGAACATTACAGGGACAATCCCGTTTAACTTTAATTTAAATATAATTAAATCCCACATTTCCTCATAATTCTCTAATAATGGTGGAAATTTTTGTGAAAAATCCATGAAAAAGTTTATCTTCGTAATGTCAAATTTCATCAAGAGAATGAAATTGTCAATATACTCCATCATTGTGGTAAAATGATTGATTCGAATACTAAAGACATGAAATTATAGCTTTATACGTCCGCTTTATTCAAAAAGTGTTACATTTTTTTTTTTAAATAGAGATGTGAACACGGAATACGTGTCACATCAATATTTTTACTATTCTCAAACTAAGCTAAACGCTTGTGCCATGAAAATAGGACTAACTTGCTAGTCTGGAGTGAGGTTCGAACCCGCGACCTTTGGATCACGAGGCCAGTGTCCTAACCACAAGACCAACAAGCTACTCTTTAGTTACGACTTATTTTTCAGCTTTGTAAAATACTCTTAAACGAAATACATGGGAATTATTTAATATCCTCATTTTCTTGTGCGCAATGTCTGGACACGGAGACAAAGCGCTTATCCCGTTTTGAAAATTTTTCATGATAGATAAATCGCCACATCTTCTTCTTGCTTCTTTTCTTTAAAATATATTTAACTTCTGCTTCTTTTAAGGTCATATCTAACAATTTGTCAGTCCATCACATCTAATAATCTAGTAATCGATGATTTCACAGCATTCTACGACATTTACACATAAATTGGAAGATACTATAAGGTTTTGGGGTAATCCACTGGGCTGTTGCCGTATATTCTCGAAACATCGAGAAAGATATTTAACTACAAAAGCGTGGGCATTGCGTGGGCACATTACTTTTTTGCTGTGTTGATGGCGGACCAACACCACAGAATGCGGACCGTGTGGCGTATGTGATACCAGCGAAAGTAAATCGAGAGAGAACCTACGTGCGAAATTGAACAGAATTTTCTCGAAAGCGATTAGAGTGATAAAAAGGGCGTAATTAGTGCGAAGTAAGAAACAGAGTAATAATAAGTATGTGAAATATTCTAGAAACATTTAGTGGCTGTAAATTTAAGAACAGCGTTCCGATTTTTCATTTGTGACTAGTGAATCTTTGACAGTGACAGTTGATAGTGATAGTCTATACTAATATTATAAAGAGGAAAGATTTGATTGTGTGTTTGAATTGAATAGGCTCCGAAACTACTGGACCGATTGGAACAATTCTTTCACATTCAGAATCCTACATTATCTGTGATAAACATAGGTTATAGAATATTTTCAAAAATGTTAGGGATCCGTATGAAAACTTCGATAATGTAACCCAACGTGTGAAAAAATTACGAAAAAAAAAACCTTATATTGCGTACGCTGCGGAAATTATTACCAATAGAGAAAAGTAATGTTCTACAGTTTTATAGAGGACATTAATATCTACAAAAAAGTCTGCAATACCATATATCTAAGTATTAAAGTTATGTTACAATAACTTATGTTAACATTACATGGAAACATTGTTTTTTAGATAACAGCGGACCCTTTGTTTTCCCTCACAAACTTATTTTTTACTTATCCTTAACCCGTGCATCGCCGGGTACGACCAGCTAGTAATAAATAAAAGTTTAAATTGTTTTAGTATTATAGCATAGTTTGCCTCCCACAGCTACGTCCAGTGATAGTGTATAAAATAATCAAGATCTCATTATGTGGCTACGACACCAAATTTATCAAATTTGGTGTCGTAAAAATTTGATAAAATTGGTGTGGTGGCTACGACACCAATTTTATCAAATTTACTCTAGGTCTCCAGTTGCCACGATTTCTGAAACAAGTTAAAAGTTTGGCAATTTAAACTTAGTTTAATTTCACCCTCAAAACAAAGAGCAACTTGCGACCAGCCAATAAAATCGACTTAGTTTTGATAAATACTTATCAAACAATACAGGGTGACTTTTCTCTTCTCCGGGTCCTCGGAAACAAATGTTTTGCGTCTTCCTGCTCTCTCGTTATCCTACCCAGATAATGGGCAATCTTTTGAAGTACTAACAACATAACAGTGACGCTTTTCCGAGTTTATAAAAGTAGTTCAACCCTTTGGCGACGAGATAAATCATATCAAACGGTAGGAGTTTAAGAAAATTCATTTCAAAACTTTAAAAAGTAACCCATAAAAACCAAGTTTTTACTACACTCCTTTTCTTTGTAAAATATAACAATAATTAAAGACGAATTAAAATATATAACATCACACTAAACTTACAGAAATTTAATATTTTTCTAAAATGTCAGATGTTTTGAGATGTCAAGATTTTGATAGATTCAATTATCATCAATATCGTACCTTATGAATTTCCAGCGTCAAAAGATTTAGTCAGAATCAGATTTGAGTAATGTAGAATTCTTCAAAACTAAGCAGAAATCTAAAAGAAATTAATTATTATTTGATTTTTTCCCAAAAAATCCAATTTTGCTATCATCTGTGAACCAATTGTCTTGCAAATTTTGAAATTCGTAGGGATGTACCTATTATACCGACGGAGTAATTTAAATTTAGAAAATATTCCGCGACGTTATCGGGCCGCCGGCCGTTGCTTATCAAACTTTTCTAATGATTCCAATTTGAAAAAAACAATAAAATTTCTAAAAATCCGAAATTATACTATAATTATTAATTTTTTTAACGAAAATTTGATAGATATTCTTCTTGGATCACGGGAAAAGGGTCAAAAATCGATCCAAAGTTTTTGTTGACGGCAAGCAAGCACGAGTTAATATAAAGGGAGTAAAAATAAATAGCTCTCTAACACATATTTACCTACTTCTTCATTACATTTCTTTTATTATATACATTACATTTCAAAATATAAATAGATATTATTGGCCGTATTTTGAAAATAATAATATTATCATTTTAGTGATTGCTACCTAAACACTCAAAATTACACGGTTCGTATTTATTTATGCCCGTGTAGTTACTAAATTATTTTACATTTTCTACTTTGACAATATTAGATGAAACCTTTGGAAAGCAAATATTCATGAATCTACGTAAGGGAAATGTGACGTATAAGGAATTCATAAATAATTGTCATTAAAAACTTACGATAAGAAGCCGAAATGGCAACCTGTTTTCATATACGATGGTGCAATATCATTTTTCAACACCTAACGTTTGTGCAGTAATGGCATATAAACCGTTTTAAATTCAAATATTATAATGTTGGACCTCCACGATGTCTGGATGTTCTTAAAAACAACCTGTTTATTTATGTCGAAGCAATATTTATATTATCACGTAAACCAGTCATTGCAATCTAGTATTTTGTCTGAAATATAAGTTTTTCATGAATATTAATTGTATAAAATTAGTACTAATATTATAATTAATATTTAAACTTAACTTAACTTTGTGGTTAGACATTATAACAGAATGTTAGTTAACTTAGTAAAAACCACTACCAGATTTAAGGTCTACCGGTTTTGGTTGGTCCTGTGTTGGTGTATTAGTCCTGACGAAGAGACGGGTATGTCTCGAAACCGGTAGACACTAAATCTGGTAGTGGTTTTTGCTAAGTTAAATAACATTCTGTTAGCACTAATATTATTTTAAGAGTTATTAGAAATTAATTTGTTTCACACACATTTTCTTATTTCTTCATTCAAAGATTCAGGTTACAATGATAGAAATATTGATATTTGACAGATGTTTTAACGGTGATAATGATAATGGAAGTTTGTATTGAATAAAGTGAAGCAATGTACATAAATACATATATAGGTATACACATTTGATTGATGTGGTGTGGTCTATATAAGTGGTATCACTGAAGTTACACTGTGTAAAGTGATCACAGAAGCCAGCCATTGAAAGGTCGTTAGCCCTGTAAACGCCCAAAGACCATACCTAATTTCCCATATAAATAGCTTCGTTTCTGTGAGAAATCAATAATAAATCTTGATTACAAATACACTTCTTAAAATGAAACATTGTTGTCTTCGAAAGCATTTCTCTGAACCTAGTTACATCCTTCTTATCCCTGTACATCTCCTACTTGTTTTGTTATCATGGAACTAGTTTTGTTATTGTTATATTGTATTCCAGAAAAAAATTTAAACTGTTCCACAAATTTTTTTTGATGGTTGGATCGGGAGCTACTGCGCACTCAAACACGATAGAATTCTCCTGGTCGGTAGAAATTCATTTCTTTCCTCACAACCGACCCGTTAAAAACCCCACTATAATAGTATGCACGCAAAAGGTGATAAATAATTTAAATAAATAGCATATTAAAATTAAAGAGTTGAGGTTATTATTACGGTCGTTAGACATATTTAACTGTAAATAGTTTGTCTCGGAAAAATATACGGTTCGTATAAATTATCCGCAACTATTTACAGTTAAGCATATTAAAACGTATTCCATCAATATTAAAATGGCCGCAGACCTTTATGGCCTCGGCTACATAATGGTATTATTGTAGAACTTTGTTAGGAAGTCGAAAAACTTTCGCTAACTTGTACGAAACACGGATCAACAATCCGCTTCAGTGAATTGTAATAAAATATATATATTTTCCGGTGAATTAGTCTGACGAAGTCCGTCATCCGTCCGTCCGTTGGGGTCGGTGAAATCAGAACTGGTATTCTGAGGAGTAACTCATTTACTGAACCAACCGCTGGAAGTTTGCTTACTGAAACATGTTTGACGATTTGATTTGTCAGAAAACGTACGAGATTTTTTTTATATTTTATCGTTACGATGACCTAATGAAGTTATTGATTGCGAACATATTGAAATTGATTTTAGTCATATCGAACGTTTGGAACTGTATTATCCTCTCCACTCTCAGGATCCTAACATCATTATAATATCTTAAGAAAAAGTAAACAGGACGGTAGTTATTTAGATAAGCTTTTTACGTTTCTACGAAAGTTTCTACGAAAAATGTTCAGAAACCTGCCGAATGTCAATATTTAAATCATTATAGCTGAAATATTGGCTTATTTAACTTATTTACATTTTAATATGTCTAACGACCGTAATAGCAACCTAAACTCTTTATTAACTTTTATATTTAACACTTTAGTATTAAAAAAAATGTAAATGAAATTAAATGAAATTTTATAAAAAAATTACTTTACATTTACATAAAATTGCAGTATGTATGCGAGCGGTTTTATACTACGCGCGCAGACGATGCGTATGCCAACTGCATGTTATATAATTATAATATTTTATATAATAATGCGTAATTTTTATATGCATTTCATAATTTATTTTATAATTATCTAAATAAAATAAGTTAAATAAAATAAATTTAAAAATAAAATAATATATAATAAAAAAATGAAATAAAGTAAAACAAACTAAAATAAAATAAAGTATATAAAATAAAATAAAACTGCTTCTAATAACTGTAAAAAAACACAACACATGGAGATATTCAATATCAAAGTTTGCATTTTGTTTTAATATTTCCTACTTATTTTTTGCAAAAATGTAAACTATCATTACAGTAACTTATATCGATTATGAAAAATTAATTTCCTTCAATACAACTTAAATTAAATGATAAAAAAAACCTTGTAAAAAGTTTTTTTTCAATTTTTGCTAGGTTTTTATCATTTTATTCGACTTGTATTAAAGCGAATGAATTTTTTATAATCGCCGTAAGTTACTGTAATGACAGCTAAACTTTTTGAATAAAAAGTAGCCAGAAGTATTGAAATAAAAAATGCAAACTTTGTTATTGCATATCTTCATAACTATTGATATTAGGTCATGGTTGCTTGAACATTTTAGACTCTTAATGTAGACAGGATCCTACCGGCTAACTTTCTGCTCCTAGCTTTGGTACACCATGTATAATCAAGGAAAATGGTTCGATTAAAAATTGTTCTCTGGGCAGTACAAACTATGGTAAGAGCTCTTGTGCCTACATTTTTCATTGTTTGCTAAATAAGTTCATTTGTCTTATAT
>JADDOH010014525.1:0-16796 GCA_016648135.1 Agrypnia vestita | reverse complement strand
TTTATGATTTTGGACGATCGAAAATATACATTTTTATTTACATAAATAAATATTAGGTATATGAAAACAAATTTGGTATACATAAACATTCTCGTAATCGCAACGTCGTGCCAAAATTTCAAAGCAATCTGTGAAGAACTTTCAGAGATTATCGATTTTGTATAAACGAACACTTACATTTTTATTTATATAGATTTTAGTATTTGTGACTATTACATTATAAAAAGCGCATTGCTTTAAAAATGGAATGGAAATGTTAATCAATCAAAAAGAGACTACATATAAGATCGAAAAAATTTCGTTAACTCACCAGACTGCCGTGGCGAAACTATATAACGCGCCATCCCCGGATAGAATTGAGGTGCGTTGGCTGGAATCCCGGTGGCAGTTAAAATATTATTTTTTTTAATTTGATTTTTCTGTATGTTTTTTCTAATTGACTAATAAAAATTTGTTTAATATTATAGTGTTGGGCAAGTTGAACCCCGTATAAGAAACCCGGAGTTCTAATAATGTTGGTTATTTTTATTAATATTAGGTCCTTACATATAAAATTGGCGTTTTGCCGTACTGGCAAATTTGATCTCAAATATTTTCTCTTTGGTTAGGAATTGCAAATCCAAATTTATACAGCTATTTACTCATGTATTTGTGTTTTGAAAATTATAATTCATTTGTTTTTTCCTCAATTGTTTTTTTCTTTGCGTCACTCAGTTTACAAAATGAAAAACTTGAAATATCGCGTTATTTACGAGTACGAGTTCCACCGTGGCACCAGTGCTGCAGAAACGGCTCGAAGGATTAATGATGTGTATGGCGACGGTGCCGCAAAAGAAAACACAGTGCGTTTTTGGTTCCAACGTTTTCGTTCTGGAAATTTCGACCTGCAGAACAAGCCCCGTGGACGGCCGGAGACCAAAGTTGATAATGAAGAATTGAAGGCTATTGTGGAAGCGGATCCATCGCAAACCACATCCGAGTTAGCTGCAGGCTGCGGTGTTAGTGATAAAACTGTTTTAATCCACTTGAAGCAAATTGGTAAGGTGAAAAAGCTTGAAAGGTGGGTACCTCACGAATTGAGTGAAGCAAATCAACAAACGCGCGTTGACTGCTGCGTTGCATTACTCAACCGGCACAATAATGAAGGGATTTTAAATCGAATCATTACCTGTGATGAAAAGTGGATCCTGTACGATAATCGGAAGCGCTCATCGCAATGGCTGAACCCTGTCGAACCAGCCAAACCATGCCCCAAGCGAAAATTGACTCCAAAAAAGTTACTTGTGAGCGTTTGGTGGACTAGTGCTGGTGTCGTTCACTACAGCTTTCTTAATCTGGCCAGACGATTACGGCAGATGTCTATTGTCAGCAACTGCAAACCATGATGGAAAAGCTAGCTGCTAAACAACCGAGGCTGGTTAATCGCTCTAGGCCACTGCTGCTTCATGATAACGCTAGACCACACACTGCACAACAGACGGCTACCAAATTAGAGGAGCTTCAATTGGAATGTCTAAGACATCCACCGTACTCTCCGGACCTTGCCCCAACAGATTACCATTTTTTTCGAAATTTGGATAACTTCTTGCAAAGGAAAAAATTCAACTCCGATGGGGCAGTCCAAACCGCCTTCAAAGATTTTATTGATTCCCGTCCAAATGGTTTTTTTAGTAAAGGGATCGATGAACTACCTATGAGATGGCAAAAGTGCATAGATAGCAATGGTACATACTTTGATTAAATAAATATATTATAATAAAAAAAAATCGGCTTTATGTTCCTCCCATACTAAACGCCAATTTCATATGTAAGGACCTAATATTATTAATATTAGGTCCTTACATATGTATCCTTATAGAAGTTATCCAAATTTCGAAAAAAATGGTAATCTGTTGGGGCAAGGTCCGGAGAGTACGGTGGATGTCTGAGACATTCCAATTGAAGCTCCTCTAATTTGATAGCCGTCTGTTGTGCAGTGTGTGGTCTAGCGTTATCATGAAGCAGCAGTGGCCTAGAGCGATTAACCAGCCTCGGTTGTTTAGCAGCTAGCTTTTCCATCATGGTTTGCAGTTGCTGACAATAGACATCTGCCGTAATCGTCTGGCCAGATTTAAGAAAGCTGTAGTGAACGACACCAGCACTAGTCCACCAAACGCTCACAAGTAACTTTTTTGGAGTCAATTTTCGCTTGGGGCATGGTTTGGCTGGTTCGGCAGGGTTCAGCCATTGCGATGAGCGCTTCCGATTATCGTACAGGATCCACTTTTCATCACAGGTAATGATTCGATTTAAAATCCCTTCATTATTGTGCCGGTTGAGTAATGCAACGCAGCAGTCAACGCGCGTTTGTTGATTTGCTTCACTCAATTCGTGAGGTACCCACCTTTCAAGCTTTTTCACCTTACCAATTTGCTTCAAGTGGATTGAAACAGTTTTATCACTAACACCGCAGCCTGCAGCTAACTCGGATGTGGTTTGCGATGGATCCGCTTCCACAATAGCCTTCAATTCTTCATTATCAACTTTGGTCTCCGGCCGTCCACGGGGCTTGTTCTGCAGGTCGAAATTTCCAGAAGGAAAACGTTGGAACCAAAAACGCACTGTGTTTTCTTTTGCGGCACCGTCGCCATACACATCATTAATCCTTCGAGCCGTTTCTGCAGCACTGGTGCCACGGTGGAACTCGTACTCGTAAATAACGCGATATTTCAAGTTTTTCATTTTGTAAACTGAGTGACGCAAAGAAAAAAACAATTGAGGAAAAAACAAATGAATTATAATTTTCAAAACACAAATACATGAGTAAATAGCTGTATAAATTTGGATTTGGAATTCCTAACCAAAGAGAAGATATTTGAGATCAAATTTTCCAGTACGGCAAAACGTCAATTTCATATGTAAGGACCTAATATTTAAAGCATTAACTTTGTGGTTAGACATTATAACAGATTGTTAGTTAACTTTGTAAAAACCACTACCAGATTTATGTCTACCGGTTTCGAGACGTACCCGTCTCTTCGTCAGGACCAACACTACACCACTACATTCACAACACTACACACCTCAACCATAATATTGTTACACTTCCACCAATAATTGATCACATGCGTGTTAGTCTTGTCAGGGACAAACATGCACTGTTTACAAATTCATTTTATATAAATATAATTTTAATAAAATATATCACTATGTTACTTTAATAGATCACAAAGCCATAGATAAGAAAGAGATGGTAGAATAGAAAATTCTTATTATTCTTCTTGGGCTTATTTACGTTAGCGTTCATTATATTGCTAACAGTAGCTTCAAATATATGGATCGTAGATTTTCCGAACAATTGACTTTCCAGCCAGGATGACTTTCATCTTCCAGGATCACTTCTGTTCCCAATTTTACCTTCGATGATAAGATACAGGCTTTAGTATTTTTCTGGATGTCTGATGATGTGGTCAAAATATTGCAATTTCTGTTTTTTTATTATTTTAAGGATTCCTTATTACATTCGCATTAAGAATTCAATTCAGCTTAATTGAGAAACCGTCTAAAGCTCGCATCTCAAATGCTTCGATTCGAAGAGAGTGTCTGACGAATCCATTTCGTATAAAAATTTATATGATCCGGCTCTCTGATTGGAGCGGAATCATATCATTTTTTTTCTGCTTGTACAGAAATTGTTGCTTTTCTGTACAAGCAGAAAAGCTTGTACAGAATTGCTTTACAAGCTCTTCGCTCTTGTAAAGCAATTTTGTACATTGCTTTACAAGAGCGAAGAGCTTGTAAATTGCTCTTCGCTATCCCAGGCTTTGTTTACAGTAAATGTAGCGAGTACCAAGGCTCCTTTTAAGATAGAGATCATCTTCTTATCTTTACTCCCTGTACATTCACAGTGATCACAAATTCCTCCATCTCTTTCCGCAACTTGTCCATGGTAATTAAGTGATTTTTCTTCTTCATGTTTTGGAAAGCCTCTCCTTTGTAAGGTGTTCTTGGGCAGTTTTTCGTCTCACAGATCATGATATTCATAGCTTGCGACAAACACCAGGTCTCAAGAGTGTTTCTTTCTTTTTTTCTGAGGTCAAAGAGAGTACAATGTGTATATTTCATATACTGCTTAAGGGGTTATGTGTAGGCAGGATTTTTAAGAAATCGAAATTTTTTTTTTGGTATTTTCTTAAAGAAAAATATTTCAAGAATATTGTGTGAAAATATCAACTCGATCGGGTTATTAGTTTTAAAGATATTCAACGATAGCTGTAGGACCCTCCGCTGCCGCCCGTACTGATACGCGGACGGTACTAGAGCCGGCCGGGCTAACAAACGGCGCGACTGCTGCGGAACGCGGTTTTTACCTGTTTAATTCTTTGAATAATGTACGAAATTTCTTTTAGACATAAGACCCTTTAGGCTAACTGAGATTTGAACTTACGTTAGTACTTCAGTGGCAGTGAAACCCAGCAGTCGATAGGTAGTTGTGCGTATATTATAATCATTTTCAAAAATTTATAATGAGACGTCATGAAGGTACGCAAGGAATATTAATGATTGCCAATGCATAGGATTACATTATGGACCTAATGCAAACCGGTATGCTGAAAAACTCGATATAGAGCGCATAAAGATTGCTGACCAACGTGCAAATCAGGTCACTCGAGAAGGCAAAATGAGACGTAGATAAAAAAATTAACATCTTGGTGGCTTACACATCGGCAGAAGATGTATTATATGTACCAGAAATAGACAACTCTACGTAAGTAATTTTTTAAATTGTATTTGTATTAATTATTTATGCATAAAACTTAAAACGTTTTTCTCAAAATAACGTTTTCAAAAACGGTGTCCACGATATTTTAAAAACTACTCGACAGATTTAAATGAAATTTAAACATCATATTTTAGGCATCAAAAACTTGTGCTTAATCCAAGGATTTTTTTTTTGACTTAAACTTTTTTTTATAAATAATAAATGAGTGATTTTTTCCCTCAAAATTCATAATTAAGTTTTCAAAGACCGCCATTTTGCTAAATTTGAAAAAAAATAAAAAAGCTTCGATTAAGCACAAGATTATATATTGAACTACTAATTTCTTTTTGTTTCATTAAATTTAGATAAACCACTAAGAAGCACTGATGGACACCGCGAGGCACTACTTGCAAAACAGGGGTCAAGAAACGAGATTCTATCGTGGTCCAGTATTAATAATTTTATTTGAAATTTTCGGAATAGTTACTTAAAATATAGTGTAAAACGTTGGTATTATGAATTGAATCAAAACATTAAACAACCGTTCAAAAAAAAATTTTGAAAATGTCTATTTTTTTGCGCCTCTGACTACACATAAAACCTCAATTATGGTTGATGGATGCGTAGCTGTCAAAAAATTTTTCACTTGAAATTAGTGTTCCAGTAATATAAATAAAGTATTGTCGACCATCTTGAATTGAGCACCAATCATAGAGATGCTCAAATCAAAAGCTGACGAATGATTGATTATCAAATTGAAAATTATAACTGTTTATTGAATAACGATTTTAGCTGTACAATCGAAATGGCAAAAAGGGCTTCTCGTACAGATTTATGTATTTCATGTTATTGTCGATGTTTGACTTCGATCAGCTGCGTTTGACAGAATTTCATCAGTTTGGAATTGTCCGTTGGTAAAACCTTGTAATCAGTGTGTGATTATTGACATGAACTTTTTAATAATAGAGACAACGTCGATTGCGAAACCGCTATGGTCGTGGTAATGTATATTTTTACATTTGTATAGTTTTAGCTTTCATATTATTTTTACGTGGTTTATGTGTGCCAAAGAAGTATGACTTCTAACGCGTGTACATAGGTACACACAACTACTCTTTTTTTAATACTGGCAATACAGACAAGGTGCATCCACCACTATCAAATCACTATATAGAGCAAAATACTGATGCATTTTGACTGCACTATATCAAGTGCAGTTGCGGACACTACTTAAAACGTGGTTGCATTTATGTGCAACGGTCAGAGATAAAAATGCACTCTTGATTAACTGTCGTGTGGCGCACGCAAGAAGAAATTGCGACAATGCGTAATTGACTTCATAATGATCCACTTAAAGTGCACTAGCGCAATGCTGCGGATGCTGTGTACCACAGCCGGCTGATCGCGCACAATTAGTCGACACAAGACGAGACATGTTCGGACGCATAGAGTTGACAAGACACGTCCAGACGCATATAACTGACGCATAGAGTTGAGAGCGTATAACCTATCATAAACCTTGAAGATACACCGATAAATATAAATGTTTGCAGTAACTTATGTAAACGTTTACTTTAATTAATGGGTGACACATCCTCAAAAGCCTGAGAAATTAGTGATTTTTTATAAAGAGGTGGTTTATTTTTTTATGGGCTTTTTAAATTTATTTATTTCGTTGCTATACTTAATATGTTCTTGTTGTGATTGGTGTTTAAAAGATCATTTTTAAAATTGTTTTCTAGGCAAAAATTAAAGGGTTAATTTTATTGCAAAAAAGCTTCGTCATGTCTACTCCCATGAAGCTCCATCTCTGTGACTGAGATGCAATATTAAGACAATAAAAAGTTATCGTACTTATGAAGAAATTAAATATATATAGTTTAAGCAAGATGAAAGCTTGTCAATTATTTGAGCCCCCGGCCTTTCTAGAATAAGAAGACGAAGATGATGATGAAAATGTTTTAAGAGAAGAATCATAATTTTTTTGAGATGCCGAATCACAGATATATATTGCGACTTATATCAATGATTAACTGACAGTTCGTGATTTTGAGTTCATATTAATGGAAGCACTGTTTTACTACCTGCGTAGTAGGGTATAAGATTCAAGATGAATCTAAGTGCTTAGTACTGAGCTTGCTGTAAAATACACCTTTTTGTAGGTCAGATAAAAGTATTTGTATATTTTACCTCATATTTCGCAATACCACTTCAACAGGTAACCTTCATATTGTATGTACATATACTTAGATTATAATATAAATGATGAAAGATCCTTCCGTTGAAATCAAATGCCGCATTGTGCGAACTCTTGCAACCATTATCTATGTACCTATTCTGCTGTCATAATCTATTAGATTAAATTGCGAATACGAATAGTCATATGTTACTTGTGGAAAGATAGACATCTATCGACGAAGTATTTTAAATATGAGTATGCAGAAGAATGCTCGTAATATGTTAGGTTATAATAATCCCAATATTTCAACATCTCGGATACGTAATGAGACATCCAGATGAGTTTCTAATATCACAGGGAAATAATACAGGGAAAGATGACTGAAAATTGATACTTTCTGTAAGAAGGGGAACTTCATAAAGTAGCTGGGGAAATTATTTGAACAGACAATATGGTAGCCAGTATTGTTGAACAGATAAGATATCAGGTTGAATTGCCTTTTTCTAATACTGGCTATTTTGAAGTTCGATCAAAACTTTTCGAGTTTTAAAGTTCGAACTAAATTAAAAACCGTTAAAACTCGAAACCGAATTTGACTGTCCTCGAAAAACCCGAGTTTGACTGTATTCAAATACACCCGAGTTTGACTGCATCGAGTATTATCGCTAATGTTTTCAATTCAAGAAGTCTTAAACTCGATTCCGATTGACCGGGAAAAGGAGTGGAGAAAAACTTGAATATAAATCAAGCATCTACCTACAGGGTATTCACAGAATCTTTTTGTCAAACATTCATATTTATTTCAATATTTTTAGTGTACAAATCTCCTTAAACCAAAATACGTGCCTTTAGTCTAGATGTTAAGTCCATGGATGCAGTCACTACAGAGCGCAATCAAGATAATCTTCAGAATATTTTGAGTTTGTTCAAATCTTTCAGAATAGTGCTGGATTTATGTCACTGAGTAAAATCAACTGTAGATTTTCTCATTAGCGACATCTGTGGGGATTTAGGGGAATTAAAATGGCTTTGTACAGGCCGCATGGAAAGGCGGTTACAACTCGTATGTGAAAGCTTTCCACGCAATTTGAACATATATACAACTTAATGAATAAGCATGGTATATTCTATCATAGATGGAAATGGCGAATGTTACATTGTGTAAAGTGATCACTTAAGCCAACCATAAGATAGGTCATAAGTCCTATGTACACCCAAATGACTTCTATACCTACTTTCCCATAAGAAATACAGTTTCGTCTCTGTGAGATATCTATAATATACGTTAAGATAATCTTGATAGTCTATATTCGTTGGCGTGTGTATTTAGGCTTTCTACGTGTAGCTGGACCCAATGTCCAGCCTACTGCAGTGTCCTAAAGGAGCACTTTACCGGAGAATGGTGGAGATATATGAATTTGGAACTTCGCAAATGGTCGCTTCAAATATATTGATCAAGGTTAAATAAATTTAGCCTTGATCAATATATTTGAAGCGATCATTTGCGAAGTTCCAAGTTCATAAATCTCCACCATTTTCTGGTTATGTGTAAATCTTGCGCAAAACTTTATTGTCGAAGACCAACTACCTGCTTTCTTTTGATGACTTTCTTTAATAGCAGTCCAACGAACGTTTAAATGAGCAATAATCAGGAATATTGAAAAAAAATGTCTCCATATCTATTGATAGGTATTAGGACATGTTGCTTGAACAATTTTGACTCATAATTTAGGCGGAATCTTTCTGTAAATTATAACTTACAAAGTATACTAGCTCTCTTACTAACCTCATATAATTTCATATTTATTCACTTATATGCTTAAATCTTTTAATTTTGTGCCAGTCTACCTCGACGACAGTAATTTCAGTGAGTCGTTTCCTGATTTTATCCCATTTATTTATTGTTCGATGTCACTATCGCTTTTCTTGTATTTCCTGGAAACGGAAGTCTCTGAATAAAAACATATAGAAAGTATTTTCTGAGGTACTGTTTATTTTCAGTTTCACTAAAAATCTATTCTTTAAAATTACTTTTTTTAATCAGGGGTTGCATCATCTAATATTTACACAGGTTTAAAATTTTTACATTTCAGCTATAAGATCCCGCAAATAAACAATCTAGAAATACTTGAATTTAGGAAAAATGTTAATATTAATTCAAATTTAATAAATACACAGACGAAATTTTTGCATTACCCAATATTGAATATTTTTCCACTTAACATTCCATCCTCTCCAGATGACCCACAATAATTAACACCTCTGACCCCCCCCCCCCCACCCCTCACCGATCCCTTCATCGTAACACATTTGCATGGTTTACTTTTTCAAGTTTTAGTACACCAATGATCCTGAAGCAGAGCACATTGTTCTCGAAACATGTAGATTGTTTAATCTGATAAAGTGGTGAAAACAAAGTGATTTGTGTTTTATTTAAAAAAATAACCTTCCCATTTTTTCCCAGGTTCCAAAAAGCAACTGTCAGAATTATACTTATATTTTTTATTTTTTTTTATTTAAAAATATAATGGAAACCTAAGAGATTTATGGGTAAAATTTTTACATGATTCAATATAAGAAATAATAATAATATAATTTAGATACAAATTAATTTTTTTATAGTTGGCCGAGTTTTAATATTTTTGTCACATCTTTTTTGAATTTGTCAGGGTTCAGTTGTTTGGTCTGTTGTGGCAGGTCATTGTATAGTTTTAGTCCGTTGCAAATTAGTCGGGATTGTCCTGTTTTTGTTTTGGCGTGTGTTATGTGATAGTTTTGAGCCATTCTAGTGTTGTGTTGGTGTTTTTCGTGTATTTTGTGTAATTTGATGTCTTCGTCTTGTATTTCGCCAATTGCTAGTCTGTGAATGATTTTCGATTTTTATTTTTTTTGTGTTTCGATTTTTGTAATACTTTCGATGTTTAATTGTTGTGTTATACGGTATACAGTTTCAGTTGGTCATAGACTTAGACCATTTTTAATATTTTGTTTTGCTGTCGTTGGAGTCTGTTTAGGTTAGTTTTGTTTCCGGTTCCCCAGAAGGGTATCAAATATCCTATTCTACTCTTGACGTATACCTGGTACATCAGAATTTTTACGGTCTTTGGTGTGATTGTATTTTGTGGAATTTTGAAGGCTGGTCAGTTTTGTCAGTGAGTCAATTACTTTATCTATTTGAAAGGTCCGTTTGAGATGTCTGTCTGTATTGAGTCCTAAGAATTTAGTATTTTCTAGTTCAGTCAGTGTTTCGTTATGTATTTTTATGTCCATTTTATGCGTTTTCCGTTTGGCCTCAAAGTTAATATAGTTACATTTTTGAGCGTTTAAGGTTAGAATTTTTCATTTTGTCCTTACTGGTTTATATATTTTAAATTATTAATTATAAATTAAAAGAATATTTTATTATTGAATAAAAAGACCTTCCGACCAGGCTGTACGACACCAGCTTCAGTGCAAGTTGTTTCCCTGACGCGCAGTTAAAACGCGTTCTGTAGTACGCATGCGCCTGCAACTTTAAAACCGGTAATGAAAAAATACATCGAAGCCTTTCGTAATAATTTGTGCCGCTAAGTTGAGTCCGCCTGTGACATATTGTGCTTAAATATTCAATTCCAACTTGCAAAGAATAAATAATTGCATTCGCGGTAAACTGTATAGCAAGTACTGTTCACGATAGGTTTTACAACGAATTTCCTTTGTGGAGATTTTCTTCTTCCAATTTTCCTTCACCAGGCTTTTTCGAATACAGGCCATCTTCAAACATTGCATTGGTTTTGTATCAAATTCAGTGAATGACCCCACCCTTATCGGCATTATGAAAGCATCCCGATTTCTGACGTGTTAAAAAATCTGACTCCCAATAGGTGAGACTTTAAACGCTTATAAGTCAAATAGTGTACTTTTTAATTTATTTTTAATGAGTCGCTAACAGAATACTAAGTACAATAATCATAAAAAAATACATTACTTACTTCAAAATCAACCTACCTATAAATAATGTTTTCTATTAATTTTAATGACCATCATAAATAACGTCTATAGTTTTAACACCAAATCCATCAATAAAATTTGCATTAGCAAACTCCGTAATCCCCAGATTACACTCGTTAGGGATTGGACATGCGGAGGTGGTCGACATTTTTGCTGATAGTATAGCTGTGTATAAATTGAAACACTTCTTAACGTCTCAACTAATTGGTAATAGATAAATAAAATTTTATTTTCTTTTTATTCTTCTTGTTTAAAATTCTCTTTTTCACTTCTGTTTTTAATTTACTCAAATCAATTATATGTAATCAATCAATGTACATTATATCTCACAGAGACGAAACTGTATTTTTATGGGAGAGTAGGTATAGAAGTCTTTTGGGTGTACACAGAACTTACGACATATCGTACGGCTGGCTTAAGTAATCACTTTACACAATGTAACGTTCGCCATTTCCACGTCTCTGTGAGACATCTGTAATATACATTAATTGATTAATGATGTCCATGTGACAAAAATCCAGTTGTGTTCTGAAAAATTTGGACATATTCAAAATATTCTATTATATATACTTTACCCTGTACGTTATATGTACTTTATCTTCTTAATGTACTGGAATCTTTATAACTATCTGTATTTTGTGATTTTTACTTGCAACAGTAACCTTGTACTTGAATTTTTTTAACTAAATACCTGTCTTGTGTGATTTTTTTATTGTATGTTTTATATATTTTGTAAAAGCCCATATGGGAGTTAAATAAATAAATAAATAAATAATAGAATAATGTAGAATATTGTTTGTGCAACCTTAAGGCTAAGATTGTATTTATTAGTTGACATGAAAGTCATAAATTGCATCAACTCCTCAACAATACGAACGTCGAATGAATATTAAATTGTTTCGGCGAAATGCTTCCATTAAATAAAATATTCATCATATTTTAAGCGAGTATGCAGAAATTACAATATTATTGCTCATTTAATAGCATTCTACTTCTGTCGTCTCCCAAGTCTCCTTCATCCATTGCTGAGGATGCTCCCGTGGGATATCCTGATGTTCATTCTCTTGACTAAGTTCCGCTTTGGGTCAAGAAGCCAGTGAATTTTTAACCCGGTCAGTCCAATGAGTTCGACATCATTATCTTCCTCTCTGATTTCTACATTTACAATTACCACTAGCCCTGTTCAGTGGTGTAGGTCATCAATGTAAAAAGTTAATATGAAGGTATACAAATGATGCGAAGGAGGTCCCGCTTATAACATCCGGGTTCCCTTCAGTGTTCCCAAAAACCTATATCACTGCAAGCAGGTAATTCGGTAAGGAAAGAGATATGAATTGGGTCAATTCAATCGTGTTACATACATGGTTCTTTTCTATCTCTTTTTTCTTTCTGGCTGGAGTCAAGAAGATACAGTGAATTCTATTTCCTTCATAAAGGTGATAAAAAATCTAAACACATATCTACATATAATTATTATGTTTTCTTCATATTTACAAAAAAAAAAAATTCCAGTACCTAATTATTTTTAAGAAATGAAAAAAAAATGAGAGATAGGTAAATATTTAAATTAGGAAAGTATTTATAATTAACGCATTAATATGAAGGGGAAGATTGAGGGTCGCAGAGAGGTCGGAAGGAGGCGGAATTCCTGGCTTGGAAACATCCGAGAGTGGACCGGGATAAGAAGCGTGGAAGAGCTGTTCCGCACTGCCCTGGACAGGGAAACTTTCTCCCAGATGATCGCCGACGTCGGGGGGACCCGACAAGGCACATGAAGAAGAAGAAGAAACGCATTAAAGATTATTTAGAATTATTAGAAATAAATAAAAGTACGTAAAAATTAAATGTCTTTCATCATATATTTTATTATATTTGTAGTCAGGTACTAGAATAATTAATTATTTTTGCAAATCGAAATTATTTAATATTGAATAATTATTATAATTATGGTTTTTTACCATGATTAAGGAAACGGTAATGTCTGAAACTATTCTATTTATATGGTTAAAACAAAGTTAATTATAAATATGATCAAAACTCTCTGATCATACTGCTTTTGCAATTAATAATATATTTTATCAATTAAAATTGTTGCTTTTAAACACCTTGCTTGAGTTAAACGTAAATTATACGTATGTAGCAAGAGTTTCTGGATTCTGCGTAAGTATAGAGTACAAAACAAATAAAGCCCCATAGATTCACCGTTATTAATAATACTCAGTAATTGGGATACCGATTATTTGAAACGATCCCTAGTAAACCTTAATCAGCTTCCGAGAAGTCCTCTTACATTTCCGCCTTGCCCGCGACAGGACGATAATTATGCGGTCGTAACACAGTGTACACGGAATCCATGTTACGGAAAAGTACGCGTAAGTATGAAGTTGTACGTAATATTTATGTGTCTTTCTCAAGTGTACAGTCAACATTACGATCACAACCTTGAAGACAGATGGACTGAGATTCTTCCAACGAAGATACCAAGCAAAGGGCAGTCAAATTGATGACACCACAACAAAAGAAACACCTGGCTTTCAAAACATTGGCACAAAATAATTAATTCAAACTATACGCACATTGCTTCTCAGTTGCTAACTGAATGTGGTCATAAATAAACATAACCTTTCCCCGAAGAATATTTATCTAGACCTTGATATTTTCAAGGAGTTTGCAATTATCGAAGCTGGTAGCTGCGAACCAGGAATCAAGAAACGCTTGGGTATGACGAAGAGTTATATGCTCACATCACTAAGGTCAGGTTAATGCAGTCTTTGGTGCATCCAATATTTTTGTGCATGGTGGAATCGTGGACCCTGCAGACAAGGAAAAGAAAACTGATTGATGAATTTTTGATACGATGCTGGAGAATATGCGCAGCTGGATACACAATTGCTTCCATTCTGCGAGAATTACTCTGCTACAAAAATACATCGTTTCCCTGAAATCCTTCGTTTTTTTGCATATTTTACGAATGGAAAAGTTGGCTTGCTGTGGTGGGCGTAGTCTAAAGACCAAGAGGAAGAAGAAAATCCAATGCAAAAGTCACGTCTCTGGTGACAGCCCTCAAATCTGCGGGATGATGAGAAGTGTGGATGATGAGATGAGAAATGGGATGATGAGAAATGTGGATGAGTATAAATACGAGGGCAGCATTTCACGATGATCGTGATCATCGTCGTAAGAGACCAATATGGATGAAAAAGAAGCTTCTGTCTGGTTCAGCGACAGTTATGAAATAGTAAGCTAGAATAGTTTAGCTACACGGAGACATCCAAGGCAAGTTAGCTGTCCAGTATAATGCGAAAAGCCCGCATACAGAAAAGACAAGCAAAAACTTACCAAAGGGTCATCTGATTTGCAGAAACTCGGCACTCTGTAATGGACTGTAGGAATGATGTTTGTTGTCTCCACCCTGAAGATAATTCACTCTCACGAATGAATACGAGATAACGGCGAGTCAAGATCGATCAAAAACAAGATCGCGGTTTGGACAGGAGCGGGTATAATGACAGGTGTTTACACATTGCAAGCAGCGGCGGGGGTCAATTTTGAACTGGGTCCGGCCCTGCGCGGTCGGAGTATCAGTGGTATAACAGGCGGAGAGTTTGCCTATCTCTCCCGTGAAAAGGCGTTAGAATATATATTGTATGTAACATATTTATATAGATACTGATGCGACCACTGTCAATACAACGTCTTCTTCTTGTATTCAGTATGCTGATTTATCATTTGCACGGTGTATTTTATATCTCCCGCTTTTAGAAAATTGAACCACACAGCCTAAATAACCTCGTACGCCTAAGTTGCATTCTATCTTTCCTTTCGTACTGAGATATTATTATTATTATATCATATTATCACTGCGGAAGAGAGGATCAAAATTTTCCTTCTTTTGACCTTTATTATCAGTTCTCCTGACTTACTCATGCATCTTAGTACTTCTTTATTTATTATGTTGTCAGTCGCTAGTCGATATAGCCACATCTCAAATGCCTCTAGCCACATATGAGGGTTCCTTCAGTTTTCTATCTAATTGATTAGTTTTCTATACATTTTTTTAAAGTTTCTTTACCTTTATTTAGTCCTAATCTGAATGGAACCACACAATTATACATCTTCATCATTTTTCTTTTTTTTCATCATCTTATCCAATTACAGGGGAATGTCTCTTGGATAGCACTCTTCCACTGCTCTGATAGTTCAATGTTTCTTCTTATCCAATTATCTTATCCAATTATAGAGGAATGTCTCTTGGATAGCACTCTTCCCCTGCTCTGATAGTTCAAAGTCTTTTTATTTGTTTTATCCATGTTTTTCTGAATCAAACGACAGTCGTTCTTCCCTCTGGTAGGTGCTACCTTAAAAATCTGAAAAACTGGACAGCCTCTTGTTTCGCATGCGGAGGACAGAACCAAACTGCATCTTGCAGTAGCAAGTTCATCCCAAGACGCACTTGGACGCGTTGCTGAAAACCCGTTCGCACGGGTCTAAGCAGCGTGTAAACCGAGTTGATGGTGTTTTTAAATTGTGATCAAAGCAAACGCTAAGCGACTGAATTAACATTTCATAATTGTCGAAGCCACGCGTGTTCGTGGTCGAAGCCAAGTTGTTTATACAAACCGCGTTTAGTCCAGTAATTTTGCAGTTGTCATTAATTGTACTAAAAGTTACGCACGATGTGGTAACGCTGATTCGCGCAGACACGCAGCGTACCTCGGTGTGGTACCTGTGCCAGTTAATCAGCACTTGGAGTTACTTCATCTGTGAACCAGTGTATACCTGATCAGCTATAATAATAATTCAACTATTGCAATACATATAATGGCAGCTAATAACCACAGGTGGTACCTACCTACCCACACCTGACCTGAAATTGATTTCAAGTACCAAAAGACACCGTTGACTGGCGACACTTGGTCACATCTCATTTGTTTGGTAACATACTATTTTACTACCATGATATTGCCCCACTATTTTGTACCTATGTAAAGAAGGAGATATAAAAATTTACAAATTCAACAGAATAGAGCAATGAGGATAATTCTACAGAGAAATAGATATTCCAAAATCAAAAAGATGTTATCAGATTTAAATTGGATTAATATAAAACAAGGATTAAAATTAAATACAATGATATTCATTCACAAAATATTAAACGACAAAATGCCAAAAATAAGTATTACAAATAGAAAAAAGACAACCACACAAAACTGTATTTACTACAAGGGAATAAATGAGTACAATAGTCTGCCAGAAGATGTGAGGAAGCTGAGCAGAATCAACATCATGAATGTAAACGGCACATAACAATGGAAAATGCATGAAGAGAAATATTATTTATTTAATTATTTAATAAGTGTACATCAATATCTATATATATAATATCTATATATCTATATATCTATATATATTATATATAAATTAACGAAACCCGTGTTTCCCTATCCGCCAAGTTTTTATCCACACCAGCACAACCACCCACCGGTGGTTATGGTGGTGGATAGCCCTTGGTGTCACATCGAAAATGTGCGAGTTTGGTGGGGGTGGCTGAGCGTGGGTGGGAGTGGGTGCCGAAAATGTGTTTTTTAGCACATTTTTTTGTTATGGGAAGGCCGCAAATGCTTCAGATTATTTCAAAATAGGCGCGTCAAATGTGTCGGTGAGTCTAGAAGGTTCTAGAAAGTTCTGGAAGGAGAAGGTTCTAGAAAATTACCGAAAGTTCTATTAGTCTCTAAACTGAGTGGTGGAATGTGTCGGTGTGTCTAGAAGGTTCCTTACATTCGATAAATTTCTTGAAAGTTCTGGAAGGGAATGTTCTAGAAGGTTCGCGAAAGTCCTATGACGATCCAAACAGTGTAGTAAAAATCTACGCGTGCGAAGCCGCGC